>JBAMAX010004066.1:0-14120 GCA_037043745.1 Chymomyza amoena | reverse complement strand
CTGTTGCTCAGCCCAATTCACTACCATTAGGTGCTTCTGGTGGTCAAGCGGCTACAGTTCTTGCGTCAATTTGATCTTGTATGGATGTAGGCCAAGATCTTTTCGCAAAATTCGCCACAACGACGTCACAGAGATGCCCAACGAGAGAGAGACAATATTCTCGAAGCTACGCGCACTTTTTGTCTCACTGGCACGGAAACATTTTGTACTGAGCTTGTGGATTCAAATTTTCCCACTAGACGCTCAATTGTTGATCTGGCAGGACAATTATGGCGGCCATTAATTGGACGTAGCGCTCTTAAAGCTTGTAGCGTCTCTATTGAAAATAAATTTCAAAAAATATTGTACACTCTAATTTGTGCGGCCCAATTACACCACCTACTTTAGATGTGAAAATTATTATGTGATATATTTTGACCCATATACTCATTATTGTGTAACATATTTGATTACACATAAGTCTGATGTTTTTGCAGTGTTTACAGATTTTGTAGCAAATAGTGAAGCCCATTTTTATTAGAAATTACAACAGCACGAGATTTCACTGTTGAAGAGCCAAATAAGGTAGCTTTTAGGACTGAAATTGATTTCCCAAATGATAGTACGGAATATATCTTAAATGATAATAAGGATTGTGCTCAGATTAAAAATATAAAATCTGAATGATAGTAAAGAAAGCGGTAATTCTAATAACCAGAATGGTAGTATGGTATATCTCCAAAATGAAAGTATGGAGTGTAATCAATCCAAACTTCTGAATGAGAGTAAATTCAGATGAGCAATTAAATAATGTTTTATCTCAAATAAATGAATTTAATCCAGTCCTAAATAATGTTTTAGAAAAAAAACATTGTGAAATTATAAAATTGATTTATTACAAAATATTTATATCGTAAGTGTTAAAATAAAAAAGAATGATAATCAGTTACAACTTAGTCAATCCACATACATCAATAATATATTAACGAAATTTAAAATGGATGAAAGTAAATCTGTAAATTCTTCATTGTCAACTAAACTTCATTATGAAGCATTGAATTAAGATGATGCATATGATGCCCCATATCGTAGCCTCATTGTATGCTTGATGTACATAAGTATAATATTGCTGAGGGTTAATATTTAAACCCGATAGATTTTTTCATAAAAATAACATAGAGTTGTGGCAATGTTTAAAACGAGTTTTAAAGTATTTTAAAGAAATTATTAATCTACAATTAACTTACATTGAAACACAATCGATAATCATTTGTTAAATGGATATGTAGACTCGGATTGGGGTGGACGTGAGGATGATAGAAAAAGTAGTACAGGTTTTATATTTAAAATGTATGACAATAATTTAATTAGTTGGAATACAAGAAAGCAAAGTTCAATTACAGCATTATTAACTGAAGCTGAATATATGGCATTATTCGAAGCTGTAAGAGAAGGTTATGGCTAAAATCCCTTTTGCAAAGTCTTAAAATTGAATTAAAGGAGCCAATACCAATTTTTGAAGATTATCAATGTTGTATTAGCTTTGCTCATAGTCTCTCGTGTCACATTGATATTAAATATAATTTTTCAAGAAAGCTTATAAATGTTATTTCAACAGATAAACAACTGGCAGATTTATTAACAAAACCATTACCTGAACCACGGTTTATTGAACTTAGAAAACAACTTGGATTGAAGCATTGACTGAACATTATTTTTTTTTTCATTAACAAAATACGAGTATACGCTTATTTGATGTTGATGAAGGAAATTAAAAACTTTTAAACTTATTTTAATTAAAAAATTGTATTTTTCTGAATATTTGTTATGAAGTGTTGTATTCATTTTTATATATGTAAGTAAGTAATGTTGATCTGATTGGCTCTTTCTGGGTTTAGTTTTTAACTTTAAGCATACAGTGTAAAAGTACAAAAATCGATAAAATCCCGCAGTGTAATAATAAAACAAATATTAAGCACAAAAAAATAAAAAAATGGCTGGTTACACAAGCAATGCAAAGTTTTGAAAAATGTAACTCTGGACGAAAACTACAGAGCTCTCAGAACAGTATTGTAACAGGCGGTCTGAAAAGTTCGTAGGTTTTCATATAAAATAGCATTTGGTTGGCAAAATTCGATTTTATTATTCAACATAGTTTCCATCGAGGACGATACATGGGTCTTCGTTTCGGCGATCGCCTCTTCATTGGAGCTAAATCTCTTTTCAGCGAGCATCCTCTTGAGGTCTGAGAGTGGAAAAACGTCGCTGGGGGCCAGATCTGGAGAATACGATGGATGCGGGCCAATCATTTTTATTGATTTGTGACACTGCGTTTTTGGTCGATTGCGAGCCTGCGCGGCATCCACTTGGCACTGTGGTTTCGCATGTCCAAATATTAATTCACGAAGTGTCAAACACGTTCCTTTTCTATCTTTAGAGGTTTAGCTAACTTGATCAACATCACTTTACAATCACATAAAATGATTTTGTGGACTTTTTTTTAAGTTTTCGTCCGTAAAAGCCTTCTTTGGGCGTCCACTGCGTGCATCGTCTTCGGTGCTCTTTTTCTTCCCGCTTTATTTTGAAAACCACTTATTAACCGTTGATTTTGCTGGTGTAGAGTCCGAATATCCAGATTGAGGTCATGGTGCAAGGCCGAATTCCTTACGTACCAATCGCAACCACTAATAAGACACAATGCGATGCCGAGTTACCCCAAATCTGGATAGCGTACCTCCAGGTGGGTTCCACTATTTTATCGTAGGGGAAGATTTTTTTTATATAGCAGTCAATACATTTTGGTCATTTTAGAGGTCAACTTTTGATCGTTTGGTTAATATGTGATCGAAATGTTAGCCGCTTGTCGAGTATCACCCCAAGTGCTGGCTATCTAGCCATACTGCGGATGGAGTCTTCCTCGTGGAAGTATATAAAATCGACTGACATTTGTCCGAATTTAAGGTAATATTCCAACTGCGAATCCAGCTGACAAGCAGGTTGATGTACTCTTGTATCCCGTATGATCGCAATAATCCAAAGTACGAAGCAGGAAGCAAGGTCTTAATTTTGATGATGAGTGCTATTTTCCATAGGGCAGGGAAGTGTTGTCTTCTTATTATTGCATTAAAAATCAACATAATGAAAAGAAGAGCTTTCATTTGCAAGGCTCTCAAGGTAACATGACACATTCTTTCATGACCTGGGGCCTTTGACTTAGGAAGCTTTGTTATATTTTCTTCAATTTCGTCTAATCGGTTGGGACGAACAGGCAACGTCAATTGGATTGGTGTGTCAATGATGTTGAGAGTTTATCTTACTTCTTCATCCGTTTCCAGTTTAAAAGGCGCAAATTGTTCTTCGTTACAGCGACTTCCACAACAAAACGAAGGGAGTTCGTCAAAAAACACAGCCTATGCTTTCGTTGCATTGAACCGCACAGCATTGGTGAATGCAAACAAAATATATACATATATATAAATGCCACAAATGTAACAGAGGCCACAGCGTTTCGTTGCATGAGGAACCCCAAAAGAAGAGCGTAAACTGCATAAAACAGGACACAATACTAGCTACAGCAGTAGTCAATGTAAAAAAATGCTGATGGCAGCTACTTAGAGCGCTAATTGATTGAGGATCACAGCGAACCAATATATCATAGGAAGCAGCCCAACTTGTAAAACTGCCAAGAGAGAAGACTTCAGTGGAGTTGGAGGACATCTGGTCACAATGTTTCGAGAGATCTAACAGCACAATTAAACTGGAAATAAAGCCAAAATTAACAAAATTCAGTCGGACAATATCAAGAAATATCTATTCGGTACCACAGAAAAAAGTGACATAGATTCTGGGAATTGGAGGCAGAAGACGGCAGTCAAACGAAGGAGCAACAATGCGAGCAGTTTTACCAAAAAACTACCACTCTCGATACAAATGGGCATGTAATATTTTTTTTTTTTTGGATTTGGGAGACTCCCGCAAACAAGCTCTGCTCTGCGGCTGATACAAATGGAGAAAAAATTCAATAAAAACAAAAACATCTTCAAGCAGTACCAGGCATTCATGAAAGAGTACCTTGAGCTAGGGCATATGGTCGAAGTTGACACAGTTGGTCAAGGCTATTACTATTTATCAAATCAGGCAGTCATTAGACCCAGCAGCTTTACTACAAAACTGAGAGTGGTATTCGACGGATCAGCCAAAACCTCAAATGGGCTGAGTCGAAATGATGTCATGTCTATCGGGCCCTTGATTCAAAGGTATTTTTTCGATATTTTAACCGTTTGCCGGATGTGGCAATTCGTCATGATTGTGGATATTGTGAAGATGTATCGCTAAATTAAAATTGCTCAGGCTGATCAAGATTATCAGCACATCCTGTGGCAAGATGACTAAAAGAAAACTATAAAGGAATACAAGCTGACAACAGTAACATATGGGACTTTTTCTGGCATTCTTTGTACTTTCACCTCGTCAGGTTGCAGATACTTAGTGCAAAAACGACGAAATCATTTCAAAACTTATAGAGGATTTTTTCATGGATGACTGGTAATAATAATACTAATACAATCATCGATCTCATCACTAATCAAAAGAAATGGAGAGCTTTTATGGAAAGCTCAGGCATGCATTTGAGAAAGTGGCCTCCAACGATGAGAGGGTGCTCGCAAACATCAAGACGAATCCATCAAAACTTTTTGACTACATTGGGATCCTACCAAAGATCTATTTACATTCAGCTTTCTTGTACCTCAAGTGGAACGGTTATCGAAATGATCAATATTATCGCAGTTAAAAAGGTTCTTCGGACCCTTGGGTTGGCTTTCACCAGATATGCTCCGGGGCAAAGGCTTCAGAAGCGCGGAGAGCTAAACTTCAGTTTTAGCTCGGTGCACAGATGACGATGTTACGGTAATCTTGAAGATAAGCCTCGTTCACTGTAAGGCAGCGACTGCTGCTCTAATGCTTCGCCTGGCTAGTGGTGAAGTTGATCTGGTGATGATTCTGGAACCGTGGGTTTTTGGACTTAGCACATGAAAATATAAGCTGTTGTTAGCCCCAGAAAAAGGTACAATCTTTTCATGTATTTCGGCAAAAAAGCACCTGAGTGTATTTTTGTTTTGTAATTACAGAGATGGTGATACTAAATTGGTTAGTCTGGAGCTCCAGACCAAACCAATTCGGTAAGCGTCCTCCTACATGGACATACTTTCGGTTCTTAAGCTCCAAAAGTAAATTAAAGACAGCGAGGGTCTGGACACTGGCCCACTGATCGGCTCCCAATATGGAGGGCTCAAATACAAACGGGTTGAGTTAATCTGTGAATATCTCCTTATTACTAACTTAGTAATTTGCAACCGGGGAAATGATCCCACTTTGGTAATAAACGATAGAGAAGAGGTCATCGACCTTACTTTTATCTCAAACTTTCTATACGGCCAAGTCAACAATTGGAAAGTCTCAAAAGATCACTCCTTCTCAGTTCATAGATACATTGAAACGCAATTATCTACATCCACTCCAGCCCCAGTTGAGTTCACTAACCCTCGCAGAGCCAACTGGAAAGCCTTCAAGGTAAATTTAATTCAGACACTTACAATCCTCCCGATAAGGACTCTTTCTTTTAAGGAGAATCCTTGAGCTCCTTATAGAAACCTTTACGGAAGGGTGCAACAAATCATACATGTGCAAAATGCAAGCTAGGGGGGAAAGGATTCTCTATGGTGGACCCTGGAAATAAATTCCTTGAGGCAAATATAAATGAAGCTTAGCTCAATATAAGAAAGTAATTAGACAAGCTTAGCGGGACGAGTGGACAAGATTTTGCTCTGAAATCGAATCTTCCTCGGAAGCTGTAAGGCTTCGTACATTACTTTCAAAAACACACACCAATTTATTCTAACTAAAGAAAACTTATGGATCTCGGATCGATTCCAGTCAAGAGTCATTAAAGTTACTCCGATATACGCACTTCCTGGGTAGCACAAGGGTATCGGGCAGCATTTCTCAACTTCCGGTAAAAGTATTGGACCCAAGGCGGGTAACGTATTACAGTCGCAAAAGATTTAAGACCCATAAGCTTGTCGTCGTTTTTGGAAATTGGTATGATCTTTGGCATATTTTTCGATCTATTAAATACTTTGAACTATATAACTGAAGAAACTTCAAATAATCACTGCTCACATGCAGTACATGCGTATTGCGCAATACGTTCCATTTCATCCTTTTGTAATTTTGCAGATCTTGTCAATTCTGTTTTATTTTGCCAGATAGTTCCAACTGAGGAAGTTTTCTCTTAAAAAGGTTCTCAGCGAATAACTTGTGAATAAATTATCGGTGGTAACAGTTCTGCCGCATTGTAATTGATGTTGGTCATATTTTATCTTTCCCTAAGTATGGAAATCCATGCACAAAATATTTTTTGCCAAATTGATCGAGTTTATTCGGGACGTATTGCGAATCAACATCTTGCTTTTGTTGGGAAAAGCTCTATTCATTCACTGTTATATGTATTTTCGGCTGGCTTGAAACAATTTTGACAATTTTCAATGAAAGGTTCTATACTCTGGATGCCAAAGTACATTTACCATTCTTCAAACTCGCATTTATTGTCAAAACGCAAAAATCTTACAATTTTCATGGAGGAATTTCGGCTCATTACATTTGAAAAAAAAAGAAGGACCCCACATTTGATTCCATAAAAAAGACACAGCAATTTTTTTTTGCATGCACCGCGTCTAGATATGCACATAAATCAAAAATCTTACGCATCTTTTGATAAAATTTCAATAGGTTCAATAGGTCTTAGTTTCAGAAATCCTTTTACTCATACGACATGGCTATATCGACTCGTCTGTTTATGCTATTGCAAAGCCTAAACATTCTTGAGTTGAGCTAAAAGCATACTTTGCGTGTATTTTGTTTTTGTAAAATATTTTACTTTCTGCTTGTGCGTCTGGGTCGCGCTACTTGCAGGCGATAACGGAAAGAGCACTCGGAGCAAAAATAGACAAGGCGTACCCATCTCTGGATATTAGAAATTGTTTTAAGACTAAGGGTCCTTTTTTTTACAAACATTATGGGAACAAAAAATGTACGAGGGATATAATATGCAGTTTGAATGATTTGAATTGAATAAAGAAAACAGTACTCTGGGGGCGGAGCCACCTATAAGAAATAAAACACTACATATTTAATATACAATATATATTTTTTTAAATTATGTCATTCAAAATAGTTTACTTAAATGAATTTAAATCTTTTTCACATGACCTATACGCAACGCCAACACCAAAGCCGGTAGCTATCCAAGCTGGCCATATACGTCTTTTAAAAAACACCAAAGAGACAACGGAGCCAATTACCAAACCTCCACCTGAAAGAAAAATAAGAAATCAATTGTTAACTTAGAGTTGACATATACTTATGTGTATAATCTTCGTAAGCTAAATTATTTTAAAATCACAGTTAAAGATTGAGGTTTTAATTAATTTTAAAAATGTACATACTCCTCTTTATAACAGACAAAACCAAAACGAGTGGAATGAAAGTAAGGTGTTCTGGATTTAGACAAAACAAAACTTCGAAATGTGTATTGTGTAGTCGTGTTGTCGTGTTGCACAAGTAAATTCGAAGATAATTTTATTAATGGATGGCTTCAAATATGTATATAAAATAAATTGTACAAAATTGGTAAATAAATAAAAAATGTTTGTCTGCCAGAAAGATGTTGGCAGAAAGAAAAATTAAATTAATAAAATGGATGTTCGAAAACTTGAGGTAACTCTACAAGTCAACTTATCGATGGGTGATCAGCTTGGATCAGCTGGCAACGTTGCTTGGAACATTTGGCGCACTTTTTAAACAAACAACAATGATCCGCTTTTTTAGTTAATTGTAGTAATACATTTTGAAGGAGCAGAAAAGGAAGTGCTAAGCGAAAAACACAATACCAACGTTGTCAAATGTTGGCAAATTTGCAAGCACCAACGATGTCAACTACAGGAAATATGACTGTAAGAAAGAAATGTGCCTGTTTAAGCGATGATAATTAGCCGCATGACCATTACAATTGTGAAAGCTATGGAAAATAAACAAACAACAATTCAACAAAGCGGAATGTAGCAGAGAAGTAACTGAAGGTGGCTCTGAAACTGCTGCTTAAAATAATTTGCCGACTAAAATAAAAAAAACACATAGAGTTGGCGAAAAATTGTATGTTATACTTTTAAAACTAAAATGCAAACTACAAATTGCTTAAGTTTTTACTACGTGTCCATTTTTAAAAGACGGCTGCTGTATGATGCCGTTTCCATTTCAATTTAGCGCCATATAAACAAACATAAACAACACAGCTGCTCTGCACAGCTGGTCTAAATGAAAACGATTCGAAAACGATTCGAAGTGGTTTCGAACTCGGTCGAATCTAGAACACCATTTGTCGGAATGCACTCGTTATGACTTTCAAAACGAGTCGAAATCTAGAACAGGCCTGAATAATAATAATATAATATATCGAAGATATTTTATGGTGTAAATCGAATGATTTTGCCCATAGAAACTAAAGCTGCAGTTTTAGATTAGTAAAAAGAGCTTTAACATTTTTTTGAGCAGAAAAATACATGAGTAAAGATAAACTTGGTAGGCCAAGATCCATGTGTTCATACAAACGGACGGAAGGACAGATGGACGGACATATCATGACATATTACAAAAACTTATTTTGCATTGGACCAGAGGGTATTTTAAGTTTGTGCAAGCCAAAAATGTATGCCATGTTAGTCGCGCTAGCACGTGATATCGGACTGGAGATAAACATCGCATAGACTAAATGTGGGAATAAAGAACAACAAAAACAAAATCATGGTAGAGGGTCACGCGGCATGTTGACAGATTCTGCTACATAGGATGCATAATTACAACAAATGGTGGTGCATAAGTAGTTGCTGCCAACTGGTTGGCAAAGGCTAGAACAGTATTCGAACCCAAAAATGTCCATAAGAACCAAGCTACGAGTATTCGAGGCATGCGCCAAATCCAACTTAATATATAGAAGCGAAACCTGGTTTATATCGAGCATCATCACAAGTAAGCTTCAGGTATTCATAAATAAGTGCATCCGAATAATATGCCAAATATCCTGGACTGATTGATTCCTCCAGCAAAAGCCAGCTCTGGAAGCTGTCAAACGAGGAACCCATACTGAAACAACTGGATAGGGCATACATTACGTAAGCCCGACAATAGTATAACGAAGATGGCGATAGAATGGAAACCTCAAGTAGCAGCCAACACTATCGCGTAGTCGTTTCAGACAACAATTAAAATTTTATTTGGCAAACCTCGAGGTATGATTGTGATGATGTCCAACCACACAACCACCCTTGTGGACCACATTGAATATGCCCTCATATATTACAAAATGTGTAGAGAGCCAACATGTGAAAAGCTTCTTACAGTATTTGAAGAAAAATATTCTAATCAAATTATTCGTTTTTTGGTCAATTGGTGTGTTTCAAATTTTAGTTTGTTAATAATGTAAAGTTAACTTAAGCTATGACACTATTAAAATACAACAATAAAAAGATGGCTTACGTTTAAGTCATGCGCAGACATCTTTGGGTTACCCTGCACCCGCGTTGGATTTATACTAGGTGCTCACGGTGCGCGCGCACAGGGCGGCAAATTTTAGGGGGCGGCAAAATTTGAAAGTTTACATTTAAAGTTTTTCAGTTACAAAGATTCAATCGAAAGGCGGAATAGCATAATGCTTAAGAAAATCAATTGCGCATACACATTTGTGAACACGCATTTGTGGTAATAATCTAATAGTTACAAATTATATAAAAGTTATATATTCGAGTTTCCAGAATGTTACTTTTTTTGGCGTTACCATTCTCCCAGCAAAGTAAAAAGTTGAGAGTGATTGAGAAACAGTCGAGGAATTTATACCGACCACTTTGCTAGTCTTAATTCAAATTCAAATTTCGCGCTTTAATATGCAGAAAACACTGATCGCAACGCCATCATATGTTACCCAGTTTCTCCCAGCTGTCAACGGTGATTGCTTCAGATTGTTTTTTTGGATCAAGTAATCATCATTGAACGGTTATCGTTTTCACAGAAATTTAACTTGATTATTGTTTTTCGTTTAAGTTGATTATGTGTATGTTTTAAGCCATGAGTGACGGGCGCAAAAGATTAAGTGGCGCTGCATATAAAAAGCGCGCTTTGAGCAAAGCCAATAAGGAGGAGGAGATTTTGTGCAAAACTCCAAAACTTGACAATTTTTTCATCACAAAGAATAGTACAGAAGAAACGCCTATTGATAACAAAAGTGTTTCCATATTAGAGCAAAAAGGTGAGAAAACAATTTTGCAAAAATCTTTGCATTTCTCAAACCGAAGTATCTATTTCAAATATGTAAATTTAACGCATTTGTTACAACTGTAGGGATATAAAATAAATCAAATTTTTACAGATTTTAATGATGCGCGTTCAACTTCGACTTTAAACAAGTTTGAAGCTAATAAAACCGGTGAAAATTCCGCAGATGTCTCAGTTTCAAGTGGTATTAGTTTAAGTCAATATGGTAAGTTTTCGTTCGTTAAGTGAAATAACTAATTTAGAAAGTAAAATAAATGATGTAGATAAAGTTATTGTGGAAATAGGCAAAGTGCTATTACATAAATACATTGTTAAAACTCTCCGCAGCACATATAAGGTTTTTTCTCAAATTTGTGCCAAGGAGTGACGATTCTCAAAGGCAAAATACGAGGTAATTTTTGTATTAAAAATTATTACTTTATCAGTATAGTTTTGTCGGACCAAAAATACACATAATGAAAAGTTACTATGTTCCATTATAAAACGCAATATTATATTGAGTGTTATTATGGATCATAGTAACTTTTACTCTGTACAGACTACGTTTTCCTAGAGTTCACTTTAATAATTACTGTGTTTCATATTTAATTCAATATAATATCAAGGTTTTATTATGGAGCATAGTAATTTTTCATAGTGTGCATTTCTAATCCAACAAAACTATACTAAAATAGTAATTTATAATATAAAAAGTTCCCCATGTAGAAAAGCGGAGCATATATGGTATTTTTCCGAACACTGGACAAGAGTCGTAAAGCATCGTCGGCATAAATGTAAATACTTCTACGCCACTCCCGACTCTTCTCATTGTATAGTGTTCAGAAAAATGCCAACTCTATTCCGCTTTTTAGTCGTGAAGAGCTTCACTACTGGCCAAAGAAAAAAAAGGTTAATTTTTCTATTTTCAGACAACAACGAAATTATCGATAATTCGTCAAGCAATCCACCCCAGTTACAATCAAGTGAGAAAAACTTGCTTCCATCTACGAATAAGGATATAGATGTTAATTTGACTTCTTGCCTGCCACAGATTACAAATGAAGAAGAAAAATCTGAACCTCTAATTCTATGTAGACAAACGAAAAAAGTCAAGCCTGAAGATAGAGTTATAAGTGACGACCCAGGAAAATGGATTATAAACAACTCCACAAAGGATTATGTAGCAGTACATGGATGTAAACAAAATAGAGACCTTGATTTTTCTGGGACAAAGCGAATTTATGGTGATGGAAAGTCGCGATGGTTGACGAATTCTTTATTTGATAGAAAACTTCTCAATGGGGAGAAACTTCCCCGTCTGTGGCTCATTTATTCAAGTAGCCATAAGTCTGTATTTTGTGCTGCGTGTCTTTTATTTGATACAGACTGTTCATTCAACGGAAAGACAGGTTTCAATGATTGGAGGCACGGTGATGTTCGTATATCTGAGCATGAAAACTCGAAAAATCACAAAAAAAGTATGTTAGCCCTCAAAGAAAGATCAAACATTAAAATAAGAATAGATAATAATATGATCATTCAATTCGAAGAAGAAATTTCCTATTGGAAAAACGTTTTGAGGAGGGTAGTTGCTGCTACAAAAGCTCTAGCCTCTCGTGGTCTACCGTTTCGAGGAAATGAGGAAAAATTCGGCTCTCCAAATAATGGAAATTTTTTGATGTTGATGGAATTTCTTGCATTATTCGATCCGTTCCTAGAAGAACACATCCGAAGATTTGGCAACAAGGGATCTGGTAGTACGAGTTACTTATCAAAAACTATCTATGAAGAGTTTATAGAACTTTTGGCAAATAAAGTATCATCCATCATAGTTGAAGAAGTCAAAACAGCAAAGTATTTTGCTATAATTGTGGATTCAACACCTGATGTATCGCATATCGATCAACTTTCTTTCGTTTTAAGATATGTGCAAAAAGATGGAACACCTGTTGAAAGGTTTCTGATGTTCATTGAAAACACTGGACACAAAGCAGAAGATTTGTTAAATGCTGTAATATCAGTTCTTGGGTGTTTGGACCTTGATATTGCAGATTGTCGAAGTCAGTCATACGATAATGCACACAATATGTCAGGAATGTATTCAGGGTTACAGGCAAAAGTCAAAGAAATCAACGATTTAGCAGATTACTCTCCTTGTGCAGGTCATTCGATGAATTTGGTCGGGGTTCACGCTGTTGAAAGTACTTTTGAAGCAGCGTCTTTTTTCAATACAGTCCAAGCATTGTACAATTTTTTCACTGCTTCTACGCACCGCTGGGAAATTTTACAAACTCGTACTGGAAAAAAAATTTCTCTGAAATCATTGTCTGCGACAAGATGGTCAGCTCGTCACGAAGCAGTGAAGGTGCTTCACGAACACTACGGCGAAATCATAGAAACTTTAATCACCATTGAGGAAGATACTTCTGAGAACGCGATCACACGGCAAGAAGCAAGAGGTCTTAGAATTCAACTCGAACGACTGGAAACAACATTTATGCAGATTCTTTGGTATTTTTTACTTTCGAGGTTCAATGCTGTCAGTGAAAGATTGCAGAAAGTTAATATCAGCATAGCTGATGTCATTGATGACTATCGTGGACTTATCAAAGTAGTAGCAAATACAAGAACTGAATTTGAATTTTACGAGAAAAAAGCGTTGAAAATATCAGAAAGTCAAGAATACCAGACAACCGTTTCTCGAAAAAGAAGAAGGAAGTTGCAGGCTGATGAATCACGAGATGGAGATGTTCAATTGTCAGGAAGTGATAATTTTCGCGTGAACGCTTTCAACGTCATTCTTGACAATCTTGATTCTGAATTGCGAAAAAGATGCCAAGCATACATAAAGATTCATGAAAAATTTTCAGTTATTACTGAATTCGGCAATCTGGATTCTACTAAAATTCGTGAAAAGTCGAAACATATAAGGAAAATTTATACCTCGGACCTCGAACTCTCATTAGATGACGAATTTGTGCACTTCCAGCGTATTGCTCTGAGAAAAAATTACAACATAATACACCATCCAATCTCTTGAAACTCTTAAGGACGAACGAGTTATACACTGAATTCCCAAACGTGGAGATAGCATACCGTATATTCATTACATTGGCTGTAACGAATTGCAGTGCAGAACGTTCATTTTCATGTTTGAAAAGAGTCAAAAATTATTTACGTTCAACTATGACAGGTACTCGGTTGAATAGCCTAGCTATTCTGTGCATCGAGTCGGATTTACTCGAACGCTTCAATTGTGAAGATCTAATTGATCAGTTTGCGGAAACAAAAGTCAGGCGTGTTTGCCTTTGAATAGCTAATGAAAACTTGTCATTCTTCAAAAATTTCATCGTCTAATCAGTGAAATTTTCTAAAACAAATTAAATCTTGTCAGCAGTATAATTGACGATGAGATAAAGCAGAAGGACTACACATTTTTTGCTTTCTTAAAACTATAATAATATTCAACTTGTCCTTTTAAGTAATTAATCTATGTAAGCCAAGTAATAAAAAATCACATTTGTGTATGAGATAATTATTTATACCTCAGTGAATTTAATATAAATAATTAAGAATATAATTCGTTGACTTCAAATTTCATTTTCATGTAAAACAACCTTATTAAAAGTATTTTCTTACCACATAACAATGCATTAACTTATTTGTAATTGTATATTTAAAGATTTTATTAACATTTCATTTACGTAATAGGTTTCAATTTAAAATAAAGGCGGCATTTTCTACAGAGCACAGGGCGGCATTTTAGGTAAATCCGGCCC
>JBAMAX010004065.1:0-31862 GCA_037043745.1 Chymomyza amoena | reverse complement strand
TAGTGTTGCAAAAATCGAAGAATTACGTCTATCGAGTGTTGCGATTACCGAGTTCATACTGTAGTTATGTATGAAGTATTTTGACTATGTGTCGAATTTAAGGTAAACGTCGGGACTCCCTCACACTCAGTGTGTCGAGGGCTGAAAGGCAGCACGGACTCAGAGAAAGATATGGCGACCGAGACGCAAACACAAAAAAGAAAAGGAAAATCTCACAAGTATGGAAATACTATAAAACGTCAGATGACAAAAAATTTGCAAAGTGCATTCACTGCGGAAAGGACTACAAAACCAGCGGAAATACTTCAAATTTGCACGATCATCCGAAAAGATTCCACCCTGGCTTAGAAAATCATGTCCCAGATTTCAGCACTCCAGCTGCAGGTATTTCAGCGGATACTGACAATATCGCATCGACAAGCGGCAGTTGTAGATCGTCGATGCATTCTGTAGCTTCGCTCAATTGTTTTGGAGAGGCGAAGCAGGCTCAAGGAAGAAAATGTGAACATTCTTTAATTCTTGAATCAAAACTTTTGGATCATAAAACATTAATATCGTATATGAATTTTCTTGTTTAAAAATTAAACAAACTTTAAATTTAAAACTAAATATGTATATTATTGTGGACGGGACTATCGTCGACTATCGATAGTACTATCGTTAACTATCGATGGTTGTGAAATTACTATCGTCGACTATCGATGGCGCCGACTATCGATAGTTCTCCACCTCTAATTCTGTGTCAACCTTCAAAATCTATTCTACAAATGGTTGCCTCATAGTGCGGTACTAAGTAATGACATTTCGAAGTAATTATTTTGGCATATTACTATTAATACATATATGCTTATTAATTTATTTATATGTTTTTGATATTAAATGATAGTTATAAAATTGTTTTTTTTTTTATTTTAACTAAGTTGTCATTATGAAAAGCTACGAATTTAATGGAAAGTTACATAAATATGTGCTGTGCACATTTATCTCATAAACTGGCAATGTACGGGGTGTTACGCATGCTTGTAAATGTCAATAACAGATTTTATAATTAATTTAATTACACTCGAGATACTAAAATTAAAAATGAAAGTACAAATTTATTATTTAATTGCCGTTTTAAAAATTAATTTCTATCTTTGTGCAAATTATCAAATGTAAGCAAACCACTTTTGCCATTCTCAACGCTGAGCACTGCTGTTAATTCGGGTTGAGTAGGGCTGTCATACACACATATTATTGGACGGGACAAATATTCAAACTTAATTTAAATCTATTTTGCTCAAATGGAAAACAAAATGATGCAAAATATGCTGATAATTATCGTTTAATGTAATTAAGAATAAACTTTATTATTTCACTGTTAAAAAACATGTATTTTAATAAGTGTCTAAATGTTCTAAAATAATTTTTTCAAGGTTGCAACCCTTTGCTGCTTTCTATTTATTCGAAAAATGAAATCAATAAGATTTCTGTGGTACCTACGGATTTTTTTATTGATTTGATTTCAAACCGTTGCCAAAATCAATAACGATTTCTGTGGCACCCCCGTATTATTGCATTTGTGAATTGAAGTTACAATTTTACTCTTCGAGCTTTTTGTTCAGCCAATAACTCTATGGCCTTGTCATAATTAAACTCGTGTGCAATTCGATTTTCTATCGCTAAGATGGCAAGACTCGATAAGTGTTTCTGGCTCATTGAAGATCGCAAATAATTATACCGTATGGTACAAAGGGTACATTAAGTTTATGCAAGCCAAAAATGTACGTAACATATAGAAGGAGACGTCGGAGACACCCCAAAGTTACCTAAAATATGATCAGGGTGACTAGAGAAGTCGATATACCCATGTCCGTCCGTCTGATCGTTTGAACGCCTAGATCTCAGAGATGGTAAGAGTAACACTAACCAAACTTTCACAATAGATCCCATATTATTCCATAGGTGACAAGTTTATTTTATTTTTTTTGATATCGGAGTCAAATTAAATAGCTCCCATAGGGGTGTTTCAGACGACCTCGAAAAGAAATAAAAGTCTTAGATAGATAATTCGTTTGTTTATAAAGATATCGTAACCAAATTTGGCACTCAAAAGTTTTTTATGGTATTGTACCAAATTAAATCAAAATCGGTTGTCTATATCATATAGCTCCCATAGGGCATATCGGCCAAAATAACTTTAGTTCTACAAAATTCGCTATAAGTAGTATTTAATTTTTTAATAAAGATACCGCAACTAGATTTTAAATTTTTTAGAGTACTTAAGGACTGTACCAAATTTGAACAAAATCGATTGACTATATCATATAGCTGCCATAGGGCCGGTCTTCCAAAAAAACTATTTTTGAACAGACTTGTGTTTCGTTTGTTTGTGATGATATTAAGACCATATTTGGCGTTCGTAAGTTTTTTATAGTTCCTAAGCACTGTACTAAATTTAATCTAAATCGGTTGACTAAATCATATAGCTCCCATAGGACCAATCGGTCAAAAAAATCGTTTTTATACAAAATTCGATGTGTTTCGTTTGTTTGTAAAGATATTTGAACCAAATTCGGCATTCAGAAGGCATTTTAAGGTACCAAAGCACTGTGCCAAAATTGATCGAAATTGGTTGACTTTATCATGTAGCTCCCATAAGAACGATCGGTAAAAAAAATGCTTGCTTAAAAATTCTTCTGTTTTTAGTTTTTTTATTAAGGAACCGGATTTTATTGCAAGGTAGGGGTACAGGGTATCCCAAAGTCGTCCGCGCCCGACATTACGTACGCCATTTTTTTAATTGGTTTAAGTTTGCTCGCAGCTTGCAGATGTAGAGTAAATTCGCAGGGCAATAGAAATATAAGGAAAAGCATCCTGCAGCTCATGCGCATAGATCTGTTGCAAGATATCGAAACCGTTAGTCTTTTCTATATCACCAAATAAAAGCGAAGCTGTTTTTTGAACAGCCCTTTCTTCGGACCTGAAAATTGACTGTTTATTTTGTGCGCACGTGGTTGAGATTTACAAAATATATTGTTCACTTTTATTTTCTCTATAAAATAAATAGAAAAAGGCCCATTAATAAAAATAACTATGAAAATATAGCTCCAGGTTTGTTATAAAATTTTGTATATGTGTTTTGTTTATTGTTTAATGTGCTTTTGTGCTGTGTTGTTTAAGCCGACCATAATCAAATATAAATTTTGGTTCGTAGAGTAGAAGTAAGTATATTGTGTTTGAATTGTCGTAGCTTCCTCAGGGGAGGCTGAAACCCCTAGAGGACGCGTCGCAGGTGGCGGATAGCGAACGCCTCCCAGATATGGGTGGTAGGAGAGAAATCAAATATCTCCCGCGGACCAAACACGCCCAGAGAAGGTGAACTCTGTCGTATATATGGCGTAGGAATTCTCGTAAATAGAAATGTACGCAGATCAATTATCGGATTCAATCCAGTGTCAGAAAGAATCATAACATCTCGCTTCAAATGCAAATTCCGAAACGTAAGCATCATACAGTGCTACGCCCCAACGGAAGACGCTGAAGACCAAGTTAAAGATCTCTTCTACGAACAACTCGACGAAACTGTTCGCGGTATCCCAATGGGGGATATTACCATTCTAATGGGAGATCTGAACGCTAAAGTGTCCTCGGATAACTCAGGTGTGGAAAGAATTATGGGTCGCCATGGCCTGGGCCTGGCAAGAAATGATAATGGCAACCGCTTTGTGAATCTATGTGTGGCAAATGACCTGTACATAGGAGGAACGCGTTTCCCGCATCGTGATGTGCACAAATATACATGGCAGTCACCAGATGGTCGCACAAGCAACCAAATTGATCACATTGCTATAAGTAGAAACTTTCACAACTCCCTATTAGACGTGAGAACCTCCAGGGGAGCAGATGTATTCAGCGACCACAATTTACTTGTGGGTGAAATGCGCCTAAGACCCTCAGCAATACACCCAACAGAGCGGTCTGAGATGGCTTTAGATGTCCAAAAACTGAAACTCCCCGAAAAGCGCGAAGCTTTCAAGCGAAACATAAACGAGCGACTACTCTCATCCACAGTCACAACATGCGAAACGCTGACACAAATCTACAAAGAAACAGCTGCTAACACCTTAGGTCACAGAAAACACAAGCGAAAGCTATGGATCAGTGCCAATACCTGGGACTTAATTACTGAGCGACCAAAGATCAAGAAACAGCTCCACCAGAATTGTACGCAGCAAAGGAAAGAACAACTGTCCGCTGCTTACAAAGCCACAGAACGAAGAGTTAAAAGAAGTGTCCGTAAAGATAAAGAAACTTTTTTAAATGAACAAGCCCAAGACACAGAAGCAGCAGCAAGACTTGGTAACTTAAAAGCAGTGTATGAGCGCATAAAAGAAATCACGGGAGAAAAACAGACAAACCCGCCATTGAAAGATAGCTCAGGCAACTTAGCAACCACTGTTGACCGACAACTGGAGACATGGAGTGCCTGTAGAGCTGTTTAAAGCTGATCCGTTAGTAGCTGCACAAGCGTTTACGCCGCTTATAAGGGAATTCTGGAACACAGGCTTATTCTCGGACACACTGTCTGAAAGCATTATAGTCCCAATCCCAAAGAAGGGAGACTTAAGTCAATGCAGTAACTACAGGGGGATCACTTTGCTAAATACTACCCAAAAAATTATAACTGAAATCTTTTTGAACAGAATCAGCGGCCCGTTAAATACAGCTCTGCGGCGCGAACAAAATGGATTCAGACCTAATAGATCCTGCATTGACCACATAAACTCACTAAGAATAATTGTAGAACAGTCGAGTGGAGATCTCCCCTCTTTCTTCTATTTATAGACTTCGAACGTGCCTTTGATACAGTGATCTGGGACGCAATATGGGATGCCCTTACAATCATGGGAGCTCCCGAGCATATAATCAACTTAATTAATGCCCTGTACGACAATTCAACATGTGCCGTGCGCTATAAAGGAAAGAAAGGTCGAGTTTTTCCGCTGAAAAAAGGCGTCCGACAAGGCTGCGCCCTGTCGCCTCTGCTCTTTCTAGCAGTCTTGACTGTCTAGACTGTCACACAGGCATACAATGGGGTCCGTTCGAGGTTCTTGGAGATCTCGACTAAGCCGACGACATTTGCCTTCTCACACATAGCTTCGAACATATAAACAACAAGCTAAATGCACTAATACAGAACGCCCAACGAGTAGGTCTTAAAATCAACTTCTCCAAAACCAAACTAATGCGCATACAAACCGGCATCAGTACGCCTCTAACAATTCAGCACAATGGGGAAGTTTAAGAATAGAGGATGTGGAACAATTTTGTTATCTTGGCAGTATGATCACGAAGGATGGCGGAGCTGAAGCAGACATCAACAGCAGAATCAACAAAGCACGCCACGCGTTCTACAAACTTAGCAAAATATGGTGGGCACGCAGTATTTCACGCCGCACAAAACTTAGAATTTTCAATACAAGCGTAAAAACGGTTCTTTTATACGGGTGCGAAACTTGGAAAGTTACAAACACCACCACAAACAAATTACGCGTCATCGTAAACCGCTGCCTAAGGAGAATTTGTAGCATATTCTGGCCGAACGTCATCAGCAACGAAGACCTACTCACTTTGGCCGAAAGCAAGCCAATTCAACTTGAAATAAAAGATAGAAAATCCCGTTGGATCGGTCACACCCTACGGAAAGAACAAAATAATATAACAAAAATGGCGCTGGTGTGGAATCCGCAAGGTTCTAGAAGAAGAGGAAGGCATAAAATGACATGGGAAAGAACAGTGCGGAATGAGTCGCAACGATCGTGGCAACAACTGAAAACACTCGCTCGCAACCGAAATCGATGGAAGGAGTTTGTTTCCGCCCTATGCTCTGTATAAGAGCGACAACTACAGTTATATTGTTCTTGTCAAGGAAATAATAAATAATAATAATAATAAATTGTCGTAGCTATTAATGCAGTCTTGTGTGTCAAAACTCCAATAATTTTGTCCCCGAATTTCACCGATTCCATATAATCGCAAATTTCACCAGGCAACTTTGAGTTCGAGCATGCAGAATTGCTTGAAGTGAGCCTGCAAAACAAACATAAAGCCACGTAAATTTTCGACTTTATTTTAAAAAGTTTAATAGAACGCTTTTTGAAATTAGGCAGACGGAAATAGAAAAAAAATGATATAAATTTACAGCCTACGTCAGCCAGTTGGTGTCACAAGGTGAATTACGTGTAACCTTAGACTTGGGTACGCGCCGTATTTGTGACACACTTCTGGAAGTGCGACTGTACTCTCCACGTGAGGGCGGCTGGAAGCAGGCCCATGGTTAGGTCATGTCTCTGCCATGGGTGCTGACGAATGGTAGTTCGGGCGAGAGAAGAAAACTATAAAATTACCCCAAGTCCAAGGTGGAACAGCAAAGGCTGAGGGGGTCTCAGTCATCACTTTGCGAATTCTGGATACCTGCCGACTTTAAGTTTTAATAAATGGCTTCCCGCGGTACCCGGGCTATGCCTCAGGTGACTCACCCCTTCCCGACTTCTCATGGGCTATAATTATGAATTCAAACAAATCTAACAAAAACCAAAAAAAAACCTGAGAACGTAACTCGCCAAAATACGATAGGGAATAACATCCCGAAAAATGCAGTTCAATGCGCGGTGTCTTTCCCATCCCGGACTGTGCCGGCAAGGACAAGACGGCAAACCCACCGTCTTCCCTAGATTCTGGGGGAAGGCAGTCCAACCCATCCTCGGCCGAAAAAATGGAACAAAAATGTTTCGCTTCTTCGTTCAAGTTAAGGCTGGCTGCTAACTCTTCAGAGCCGGCAACTCCTAAGATGCCACCACCAACAAAACCGTCTTACCGACAGGCGACGGGCAGGAGAAATTCTCCAAAAGAATCTTACCAATCCGGAGATCACACCGGAGGGTAAGAAACTAGTAGATTGGGCCAGAGGTATCCTGCCGGGTTTCCAGCCAGCAGCCCCAGGGAAACTTAAAGCCCAGGTCAAGCGGCAGAGATTCGCAGAAGAAGCTGCGCCTCCGCCAAAAAGAACGCGACCACAGCACCTCAACCGCTCCTTTGCCGAGGTTACGAGGGATAAGATCCTCCTTGGTGTCCTAGACAAGGGCAACAAGTATGGTTTTGTACCTCGGAACTTGTGGAAAGGGGTGGAAAATGAGCTGCATGATCGGTTCCTGGACGAATTGGAGAGAAGCGGAGGACCCCCTCCACTCTGCAATGACGCCGGATTGCATCTCGGCACAATAAAGACAATTGCGTGAGAAGACATACGTCCGGCCGTGGCCTACAAGAAGGCAATAGAAGCTCTTGGAGATGTCTATCTAGGAGCTAAGCTAGTGGCGGTGGACTGGTCGGAGGTCCCCAATAGACCGAGAGCCAGAGTATGGGTCTCAGCCAAGATGTTTCAGGTGTGTAACCCACCGAAGACTGGTGGATTGCCAAAGTAGAGGGCACGACAGGCCCAAGGAGACAGGTTCTGCTGACTTTAAACAAAGAATCAGCAGAAGCCTTAAAGAAAGCCGATGGCATTGTGCGGTACGGCTACAAAAAGGCTGTGATTCGGGTGTACCGGAATGACACCTCGGGCGGCACGCAAACCGCATCCGAACCACAGTTAGAAGACCAGAGTCTCTCATTGACGAGATGAGTGGTGTAGAAGATATCCTGGAAGGGTATACATCAGAGTCATCGGAGCTTGGAAAAATCCAAATAGATGAATCTATACTCGATGACACAGACGAGGATAAGAAAAATAAGACGGTGGTGGAGGTTAATCTCGGAAATATCGATAAGACTTCTTCAGATTAATCTTCATCACTCCACAGCAGCTTCAGCTGCTCTACTACTTCGCCTAAGCCAAGGCGAAGTAGATGTCGTTCTCATCCTGGAACGGTTCCTGAACTGTGGCACAGCAAATACCAGATTTCTGGAATGAGGACAAAAGAATATAAGCTCCTAGCATTCTTGCAAAAAAGCATCTGCACATGTTTTTGCTCTCAAATTACAGTGATGGCGACAACACCGCTGCAAGTATAGAGCTGGCATCCGGCAGCCTAAGAATAAGCTCCTGCTACATGGCTTATGAGCAGAGCAATCCCCCACCACAATTGGCACAAAGCCTAATCAAAGACAGCAAGGCTAAAGAAATCGACCTTATTATGGGGTGCGACGCCAACGCACACCACACTCAGTGGGGAAGCACTAAATAAATGCACGAAGTGAGTTACTCTTTGATTTCATCTTGTCCACACATATGCTGATATGCAATAGAGGTAACGACCCCACCTTCATAATAAAAAATAGGAAAGAAGTTACCTTGGCCTCCAACTCTCTATACCACAGGGTCCAGAGCTGGAAGGTCCTTAAAGACCATTCCTTTTCGGACCATCGGTATATAGAGATGAGGATTTCCTTTAAACAACCCTCTACAGAGAGCTTCAGGAACCCCCGGTCCGCAAACTGGTTTTTTACACAGTTTCAAACCATACAAAGCGCCGGGGCCAGACAATATTATCCCAGCGCAACTACAACACGGGGGAAAATCTGACATATGGTGGTTGCCAGATATTTTCACCAGAACCATAGCCACTTAGCTTTTCATCGTTTCTTCTTAAAACGATGGAAACGATCGACCGCTCTATAGAAGGCGACACTGGACGCCGCAAACATCTGGCAGCGATCATCGGACATATTGAGGGTCGCGCCTGTCTTTCGGCATTCGGTCCTTTTCTCTTTTTTGTTGAGGCGTTTGCGCATTCGGGCTTTGCTTTCGTCTAGCTTCGGCCGCTATTTTGAAAATTGGTGCCGTCTGCGAAGACTGGTGAGAACATATCACCGCCAGAGAGTACTAAATATATAGAAGCGAAAATTCTCTCTCGAGTGTAAATCTTCGAACAATCGTGCGCCATATTAAGTTGGCATGTGCGTGCATATGCTTTTGCACCAAGCAACTTTAAAACGGCGCACGTTCGTTAAACGGGAAAAAAAACTTTTTGAGTTATTTCGCCACTATATTTTTGTACTCTCTGCCACCGCCTTAGCTTTTTGGTCGTGCAAGTGTATCGCAACCAGTTCGTAGAGTGCTCTGGTGCTCTCTATCGAGTCGCGCCTTGGTTGGTGGATTGCATTGCGTACAGTTTTAATATTTCCTCTCCTATTTCGCATAAGGCCGGGCTGCTATTCTGCTCAACCGGATGTTGCCGCACCGGCTCATCTTCGTCAATTGGTATTGCGGCTGCCGCTGCCGATTGGTGGAGACCTTGGCATCTTGCTGCCAAAATTCTTGGTATCTTCTGCATCAACCTGCATTGCAGCAATTTCTGTCTTAGTCGTCGGCAGCATCCGCCCTCACCATGTCCTCACCACGTACTTCACTTTCTATGTCAATCACAAAGAGATGAAAGAATCTATTGGCTGTGGATTTCTGGTTAATATAGATTTTCTTGTTCTCCTCGGTGTACATGAAAATGATTTGCCGCACATGTAGCCCATGGTAGAATTAATAAGGTAGAGTAAATTTTGCTTAAGGCTCTCTTGCTGGTGCCATATTTTTCATTGTTGATGCGAATGTCTATGAGGTAGGTTGTGTCGGCTGTCGCTGCGCGTCATTTTTTGTTGTTGTATGTGTGTATGCAAACGCAAGAGTTATTGTTGTATGTATAGTGGCTATACAACAGCAACGAATATTGCATGTTTTTATTTGAAGCAGTAGCATTAATTCTACCATGAGCTGGTGCCATATTTTTTATTGTTGATGCGAGTGTCAGTGTTTATGCGTCAGCTTGTGTGCTGCTTCTCTCGCATGTTTTTGCTCTCAAAAAATTTATGGCACTGAGAGAGCAAATTTACTCTACCTTATTAATTCTACCATGATATAGCCAGTGCCATATAAGTTCACCGAGTACTTCTATTCTTTTCAACTATATATTTGATATTTAAACATTTAAAATAAAAAATTAAATTAAAAATTTAAAAAACCCCCGATACAAGAACTTAAGTAATTTTCATTTAAAAAGTAAAAAATAATAAAAGAAACTTAATTTTAAAGTATCTAAGAATCTATTAATAATTCTAAAAAAAAAAGTCGCGTTGGGGGACCGCTCCTAATTAACAATTTAAATACAAATAGTCTAATTAAGTAACAAAGATTAACTTAAAAACAAAATTAAGAAAATACTTCAAAAACTTTCATAGAATTACTTCAAAAAATTTGCATGTAAGACACGACCGTCAACGACGTCTGCCCTCGCGTGTCCCCCAACGCGACGTATTTTTTTTAGAATTATTAATAGATTCTTAGATACTTTAAAATTAAGTTTCTTTTATTATTTTTTACTTTTTAAATGAAAATTACTTAAGTTCTTGTATCGGGGGTTTTTTAAATTTTTAATTTAATTTTTTTATTTCATACTTTTTATAGGTAGGTTAGGTTAAGTTAGACTTTAGTATATTATAATATACTTACTATAATTTAGATTCTTGTTTGGTATAGATTACATTTAAGTAACATTTTCTTCGTCGTCACACATGTTGTTGTGTATTCATCAACTATATATATCGTGTTTTATGAAGTTTTACGAAGTATTCATCTACGTTTACAAGAATTAAAAATATCTCAAGAAGTTTTTGGTGGACTTGTGATAGACGAAATATCGATGGTGTTTTATGAAGTTTTACGAAGTATTCATCTACGTTTACAAGAATTAAAAATATCTCAAGGAGTTTTTGGTGGCTTGCTATAGACGAAATATCGATGGTGTTTTATGAAGTTTTACGAAGTATTCATTAACTATATATATCGTGTTTTATGAAGTTTTACGAAGTATTCATCTACGTTTACAAGAATTAAAAATATCTCAAGAAGTTTTTGGTGGCTTGCTATAGACGAAATATCGATGGTGTTTTATGAAGTTTTGCGAAGTATTCATCAACTATATATATCGTGTTTTATGAAGTTTTGCGAAGTATTCATCTACGTTTACAAGAATTAAAAATATCTCAAGAAGTTTTTGGTGGCTTGCTATAGACGAAATATCGATGGTGTTTTATGAAGTTTTACGAAGTATTCATCAACTATATATATCGTGTTTTATGAAGTTTTACGAAGTATTCATCTACGTTTACAAGAATTAAAAATATTTCAAGAAGTTTTTGGTGGCTGGCTATAGACGAAATATCGATGGTGTTTCATGAAGTTTTACGAAGTATTCATCTACGTTTACAAGAATTAAAAATATCTCAAGAAGTTTTTGGTGGAATTGTGATGGACGAAATATCGATGGTGTTTTATGAAGTTTTACGAAGTATTCATCAACTATATATATGGTGTTATCTCAAGAAGTTTTTGGTGGACTTGTGATAGACGAAATATCGATGGTGTTTTATGAAGTTTTACGAAGTATTCATCTACGTTTACAAGAATTAAAATATCTCAAGAAGTTTTTGGTGGACTTGTGATAGACGAAATATCGATGGTGTCTTATGAAGTTTTACGAAGTATTCATCTACGTTTACAAGAATTAAAAATATCTCAAGAAGTTTTTGGTGGAATTGTGATGGACGCAATATCGATGGTGTTTTATGAAGTTTTACGAAGTATTCATCTACGTTTACAAGAATTAAAAATATCTCAAGAAGTTTTTGGTGGACTTGTGATAGACGAAATATATATGGCGTTTTATGAAGTTTTACGAACAATGCTTCCTATCATTTTATGTTGGGCGGTTACAGCACATAAGTTGCAAAGGACGACAGTTGAAAAAGCGGTATATTTGCAGACATTCGGTTAATCTCCCCACTTTCACTCCACACAACTTTTAAACGGCTTAACCGATTTTCATCAAACATGTCTAGGAACACTCGCACATAAGTCACCTTTAATACAAAAAAACTAAAATGAAATCACTGCATGCGTTCGGGAGTTATGATACCATAGACAGACAGACAGACAGACATTAAATGATTGGCAAGCCCATTGGCATAATTTGTTGACAAGCATCATTATCATATTTAATAGATTTGCTGTATTTTTAGCTTCAAATGGCCATAACTTCTAAACGCGAAGAAATAGAGCAAAAATAACCTCAGATTCGAATCAGTGGCGTCGTCACCTTCAATAGGACCAAATTTTAAGCCAATCGGACAAAGTTTATGTTTTTAACTTCAAATGGCCATTACTTCTAAACGAGAAGAGATAGAGCAAAAATAACCTCAGATTCGAATCAGTGACGTCGTCAGCTTCAATAGGACCAAATTTTAAGCCAATCGGACAAAGTTGATGTTTTTCTCCCCACTTTTACTCCCCACAACTTTTAAACGGCTCAACCGATTTTCATCAAACATGTCTAACAACACTCGCACATAAGTCACCTTTAATACAAAAAAAACTAAATTGAAATCACTGCATGCGTTCGGGAGCTACGATGCCATAGACAGACAGACAGACACGTCAAACTTATAACACCCCTCTTTTTGCGTCGGGGGTTAAAAAAGAATTAAAGTAGAAGTGTGCAAGACACATCGTAATTGGCGTAAATACGCTAATAGATTTAAGAACAGATAATATCACAAAATACAAACAAAAAACTTATAAGCTTATTTGTAAATACGAAAATCAAAAAAGTGACATACATATATAATATATGTATACGTATTTAATATACATAAATAGAAATGGATGCTACAGTAAAAACCAGCATGACACCAAAAACGATGAAGGAAGGAAAAATTCGAAATTAATTGCGAGATTGGGTGCACAGAGGATCAAATAAAGATGGCAATTTTGCTTTAGTGCATTGGATCGGAGTCACATCGATTGCTTCATAGTTTGTGTAGTCCAAACAGCCCCGTATCAAAATCATACGATGTGTACCATTGTGTTTGTTGAGCGATACAAATTTTATACAGCAAATAAATTGGCATCAGAAAATGTGTCGCAATTGGTATGCGAGAGTGAAACAGTTAGCCATAAATTGCAAATTTGTATGGGAATTATGATGCATTCCGGCTCATTTTTAGTGTTTGTTGGTAGATATTTGTAATTTCTTAACTCTCTATTTCGATTTGGCATATGTTGAGCTACCTGCGTAAGGAAAAAACATACCTAAAAGTAATTTGGGTTGTAAAAAAAAATATTTTTTTTTTCGATCACCGAACGATGCAAGCACTTGACAGTGCCAGCGGCTGTGATCAGCGGCAGATCGTAAAACATCAAAGACGGCAGCGCAGCGTCCAGCATAAGCAGAGCCACCATTTATTAGTTATAAATACCACTGTTAGGGTATTAAGACATTCAGTCATTGTTTCAGAGAGTTTATACTAAGGTCTGTCGAGGCAGTTCCGCTGCAGTCAGGTCTGCCAAGGCAGTCCTGCTGTAGGCGGTTTTGTGACAGTCCAGTTCTTGTCTTGTTCCAGTCGATATAGTTCGAGTTTAGACTCAGCGTCTGTGTTAATTGTCCGAATTAGCTTTAAGTTAGAACTTAAGTTTTTGAATAAAGTTTTTTTTAAATAAATAAAAAGTGATTTTATAATTTATATAATCTATTTTATGCCAAAAGAAAAAATAATAAGGCTTACAAAATTGGCATTGCGATAAAGAAATACAAATGTACTCAAAAATAAAACCGAAACGAAATTAAGTGCTCGGATGCATTCCGAATGTTAACTGTGGCATACGGAGAAGCTACCTTGGACCGAAGCAACATATATCGGTGGTACAAAATGTTCTCAGAAGGCCGAGAAGATGTGAACGACGAAGAGTACCGGACGCCCGAGCACTTGAACAACAGACGAAAAAATTGATGAAGTGAAGAAAATGGTTTGGGCCAATTGGCAAATCACCGTTAGAGAAGTTGCTGAGGACCTAGACATATCGATTGGCTCGTGCCATTCGATTTTTATCAATGATTTGGAGTGAGAAATTGGCGAAAATCGGACCAAAATTGCTCAATTTCGAACAAAAACAGAGATGCTGGACTCTTTCCGCGACGACCCAAATATTTTCGATTATCGATTTTTTTGTTTTGTTGTGTTGGTGCACTCTTCCCGAACATCTGTATCAAATTTCAAGTGAATGGCATTTTGTGTTTGGTTGTGAGAGGCGTAAAGGTTATAAGTGTTTTGCGTTGCCCACGAAATTGCTTATAGTCCGGTCAATTTAGACATAAAAAAGTGATTAAATACAGAAAATTCCCGGAAAGCTAAATCTTTGCATATGCCTTAGTTTTACCATGACGAACAAAGTGTCAAAAGTCCCCATCGATCCCATGTGAGCTAAAAAAGTTATTCGGGGTCAAAAGTCAAAATTTTTGGTTTTTTGGACTTTTCTCTAAAACCGTAAGTTTTATCAAAAAAGTATTCAGAGCCAAATTGTATATCCTCAAATTCTCTATATGATTTTTTTCTAAGACCTACCATTCCCGAGATATTGCGCTTGTAAGAATAATGTTATACAGTGTGCCACTAAAGTCATGGTACAGCAGGCGATTTTACACTTAAATGCGAATTCCTCCCATATTGTTTAAATTTTCCAAAAACTAATGATGAGGTTTTCTTAAATATATATTTTTAAACAATTAACAACAATAATAACAACAATTTACTAACAAGTTTCCTTAAATTTAAAAAAAATGTAAAAAATGTCATTAATTCAGCGCCACAAAAGTCTTAGACGGAATACCGAATTTGCGTTGTTGCAGCTGGTTTGTTTTGATTTTTGCAACGGGACTTTTTTGTATATGCTTTGCTTTACTGTTGTATGCGCCTATGGGAATTTTCCGCTGCCAAAATGTGCATTATTAACTGCAAACGTGACGCGTAAGGAGTTGACAATTGAAGAACGCAAAATATATATTAATGAATTTACACCATTCCTGGGCTTGTTTTTAAGTTACCTTACTTTTTGAACACACATATACATATGAGCAATTGATTGAAAAACTAACGGGTCATTTTCCAGTGAAGCGCCACGTAGTCGCCGCGTGCTACGTCTTTTTCAAGTGAGCCATGAAGCCAATGGGTACATACAAGCAATGGGTAGCAGAGCTTCGCTGAATAGCTCGCGAATGTAAATTAGTGCGCTCTTCATGTTCGTTAAAATAAATCGACGAAATGATACGACACCCAATTATTGTGTAGACGCCACAGGACGCTGTGCGCTCTGCCGTTTTACAAAAATTGCAACCAACATTGAGTGATGTTCTCACTATAGCAGAGACGTTTGAAACAACAACAAAAACTATCGCAGAGACAAAGAAGTTGAAAACCCGAGGAACGCAAACGCTTTTAAGGCATATAGGCAGCAAGGCAACAACAAGCGACAAAACTACTGCAAGAATAAAAAACTCACCATTTTAGTCATGTACTGTCCCATAGAGAATAGAGAATACCCATGTCCGTCTGTCCGTCTGTCATTTTGAACGCCAAGATCTCACAGATGGTAAGAGCTAGAGTCACCAAACTTTCACATTAGATCCCATATTATTCCATAGGAGACAAGTTTATTTTATTTTTTTGATATTGGGGATACATTATATACCTTCCATATGGGTGTTTGAGACGACCTCGACAAAAAAAAAATGTTTTAGATGGATAATTCGTTTGTTCATGAAGATATCATAACCAAATTTGGTATTTAAAATTTTTTATGGTTCCCGTACCAAATTTGATCAAAATCGGTTGACTATATCATATAGCTCCCATAGGACCGATCGGCCAAAATAACTTTTTTAAATCAAAATATGCTATATTTCGTTTTTTAATAAAGATATCGTAACTAGATTTGGCGTTTGGAAATTTTTTAGACCACTTGAGCAATGTGCCAAATTAGAACAAAATCAGCAGACTATATCATATAGCTCCCATGGGGCCGATCTTCCAAAAATTCGATTTTTTAACAAAATTTGTTGTGTTTCGTTTGTTTGTTGAGATATTGGGACCAAATTTGATATTCGTGAGTTTTTTATAGTTTCTAACCACTATAGTAAATTTGATCGAAATCGGTTGACTATATCATATAGCTCCAATAGGTCCAATCGGTCCAAAAAAACCTTTTTTATACAAAATCCGATGTGTTTCATTTGTTTGCAAAGATATTTGAACTAAATTCGGCATCCAGATCTTTTTTAAGGCATTTAATCACTGTGTCAAAGCTCCCATTAGAGTTTGCTTAAAAATTCTTCTTTTTTTTGTTTTTTTGTGAAGGAACAGGATTTTATTGCAAGCTAGTGGTACAGGGTATCCCAAAGTCGTCCGCGCCCGACTATACGTACGCCATTTTTTTTTATTGCCAAATTAGGTTACGATACCTTCATAAACAACCAAAAAATATGTGAATTTTTAAGCAAAATCTTTTTTTGGCCGATCGGTCCTATGACAGCTATATGATATTGTCAACCGATCAAATTATGTACAGTGCTTGCGAACTATAAAAACTAAGTGCCAAATTTTGGATTATTTTCATAAGCAATCGAATTATCCATCTAAAAAATTCTCTGTGGAAACCACATAATATAACCACGATATCAAAAAAATAAATTTGTCTCTTTTGAGATGATATCGCATTTAATCTGAAAATTAGGTTGCCCTAGTTTCTAACATCTCTGAGAGCTAGGCGTTCATACAGTCAAATGGACAGACGGACATGGGTTTATATTATAAAAGTGTAAGAATGACGAATTTGCTATCTCTCTAGCTCTTACCACAGAGATAGACAGACAGACGGTTAATTGACTTCTCTAGTCACCCTTATGGTACTTTAGGTAACACTTTGGGGGTTCTCCGACGACTCCTTCTGTATGTTACATACATAAAGACAACTGAAACGGCTTGCCGAATATATTGTATAAAATGTAATTAAATAAATATATTTGCAAAGGCTGGCTTACCGTCTAAAATCAAAATCACAATTTCTGAACATATGTACATATGTACATATGCACATAAGTATGTACTTGACCATGACCATTTCACCACAGCTGTAACGTTAAAAGTATTCCGTTAAAAATGTTGGCGGTTATTTCTTTACATTGCAAAAATATTGTCATCCAAAGCAAAAAGAACATTGCATTTCTCATTTTGATTACCCCACGCTCAGTCCGCTTCGTAGCTGCAACAATCAGCGCCCGCTTAGTGAACCTTTGGCTTACACCCATGCTCAATCCGCTTCTTAGCTCAGCGGACGCTAGGTAGATCTTCGCGAAACCCTTTGACACTTTACTTCATAGTTGCCGCGCTCATTGTACACTCGCGATAAAGTTGTCGCGTTTGTACAAATGACATATATACGAGGGGTATATAACAGGACACGTTTTTTTTAAAAGAAGGTTTGCATAAACTCTATAACAGATACGAAAAATGTATTCAAGTCGAAGGTGAGTATGTAGAAAAATAGTTTGTGAGTCAAATAATTAATAAATATTCATTTTGTAACCTAAAAATTTTTTGTACTTTTTTTTAAAATTAGGGAAACTTCCTTTTTGAATACCCCTCGTACACTACATAAACATATGTATATGTACATCGCACACCACAATGTGGTGGCCATATACTATATATTAAAAACACCCAGCGTTTAACCATAATCACTTACGTCAACTAACTTTGATAAAATACGCAACCAAAATCATTTATAGAAGATATTTCAAGCTTTTCAGAAACCGGTATTTAAAACAGTGGCCAAGGTAGATGTTTAAGTCGTCACAATAAAAACTGTAGTAGAAACTGCAGCAAGGATAGCTGTGGTGATATCTTTCTGGGTTATAAACAAAAATTGTCGCAACAGCTGAAGAAATAGCGAACGTTGTAAATGAAATCAGTTGCTTCAGATTAGGAGCAAAGGGAAATCTAGCCTAGGTGACTTGGAAGTTGTTAAGCTCGACTGAATGGCATTTACGTTTGCCTTTTAACGCGTCGGAGAAGCTCTCATTAGCTGTGGATTGGCAAACATAGTTACCAATCATAAACAATTTTTATGATTTGCAAAAGGACACGCAGACTCGCAAATTTTAAAAGTGTCATATTATCGTATGACTGTATAAACGGAGTATTTATGCTTAAAAGATGTAGCAGGCAATCTTACGGTGTATAGGCGCAATAAAAAACAAATTGCCCAAAGCGACGAACGAAACAAGCCCGTTCTGAGAGACAAAGTGACAACAAAGCTGAGCGATTTGTTACTTATTAACAAATAAATTACGAATTTAAGTATTAAAAGAAGTTTCCATTTCAGTTGAAGAGACATTTTTAAAAGACAGTTTATATGTCTCTAAATAAGATTGATTTAAACTAAAAAAATACATTATTTTTAATATAAAATGTCGGCCACTGAGCAAATATTAATAAATTAAATTAAATATATTTTCATTAACTCACATATATCCAATAAATGTTTAACAAAGTACAAGCTTGTATATGGAAGGTTATTGAGAATTTAGTGATTTCAAATTACGTTATATTCATTGCAAAGGTTTTTTTTTTATATTTTAAGAATATAATAGGACATAATTTTCAGAACATTTGGCAATTTTTTAAAAATAAATAATTTGCACTAACGCATGGGCATATCTGGATTAAATATTGGAGAAATAACTTGGTTTTAGTTTTAATGCGTTTATAAATAGTAAGTTTTTTTTTTTTTTTTTTTTGGAATTGTGTGGTTTAGTGAAATATGAATAAATTGTGTTTTTAGTACCAAACAGCTTAGTTTGCATTTATAATTATTAGTTTTTATTTTTATGTATTGTACTAGTTTACAAATTTAAGACTCAGCAAGTAAATCTACATAAAAAGTATCTTTTAGGGTAATTTGGGGTCGAGAAACACGAAAATGGCTGCTGTTTTAGTTTTTGGTTTATATCTTGTGAATATCTTTGTATCGAGATAACATTTGTGCGTCTAGATTGAAAGGTATTGCTCTTTCCAGTGATATATATATACATATATATATACAGGCAACCAAAGCCGAAAAAGGTGTAATTTTTTGACAATTTTTCATAATTACACATTGGTATGCTTTTATAAACGAAAATTTTGTTTTAAAAAATTACGTTACGAAAAACTATCTCGAAACGGTGTTTAAAAAAAAAAAACGTCGCCATTTTCGTGTTTCTCGCCCCAAATTATTCCAAAAAACACTTTTACGAAGGTTCATTTTTTGTGTAAACTACTGTTATTGGTTAATTATTATTTTTATTCGCTTCAATACAGTTCTTTAAAATATATCACAGCTGCATTTTTTATAATTTTCGTGTTCTAATTTGTAAAACTATAAAGGATTCGGTATAATGTAAGTCTTTATTATAAAAAAACATTTTACGTGATCAAAAATTTGGCAAATTAGTTATGGACCAAATCCGGTGGCGTTTTCGATCATATGCATTAATGTATTATACTTAAATACAAATTGAAGTTTTGTATGTTTATAAATGCCATTTACAGCTAATATTAAAGAAATATATAAGTCAAAATGTACAATAATCCTTTTTGTTTATTTAGGTTTTCAGATGTTACCTGAGAGTCAATACCATAATTTGTAAGTTACGTAACATAAAAAATTATAATACGTGGTAACGTGAGATGAGAAACTGGGACTGCAGACTGACTGTTTACCCCGGAGTCCTCTTCTCGTTCTGGTAGGCATTGTTCAATCAAAATCTTGAGTCAGAGTTTTGGTATAGACTTATAATCTAGCATACCACCTTTTGCTTTAATCTATATTACTAAATCTAAAATGTAATTAACCGAATGAGTACAGGGTATAAAAATTGATCGACGTAGCTGCCAAATCTCTAGATTGGTGTAGGGAAAGCATGGGCCATTTGTCAGTGCCATTTGGACTTCTGAGCGTATATATCGGCACGCAAATTTTGAGCAAAACAAATACCCAATATCTGCAAAATACAACATGATCTATTAGTGAAATTCGTAAAACGTATGAATATAAAAGAAAGACATATGTATTAAAAAATTAAAAATTAAATCAAACCTGAAAAAACATAATAATTATAATGGCAGTGGAAATAATTATTAGATTGTGCTCAATCCATTCTTCAACGCCTTGCACGCAACCCTTTTCATAAATAATTTTTGAAAGTTCCATATTCTAAAAAAAAAAAAAAGTATTTTATTGAAAAACAGGACAATCATTGCCAGAAATAATTACAAAAAAAATTAAAAGCGTATGAATGACTATAAAAATCAGAAAATAGAATTTACGATACACCAGCATTTAAGGCACATGCTAAATTTACGCATGTAATAACGAAACATAAGGGTCCCTACAAATAAGTGGGGCAGCACTGCGACCAAAAGAAATTGTGTGCCATACCCATTAATTAAAGCAGAAGACTTTCCGCTTTCCTCATGAATAGCAGTAGGTCTTTTGTTGGTATTGACTTAAGATGGAAGGGACTAATCCGTTCCTATCCCATGTGACAGGCTCTGCTCCATACCAGCGCTGGGCTGTCACAGAGAATATGTCTGGTGGTTTCATCGTCTTGTAGACAGAGTCTGCACTCTGAAGAGTCCGATAGTCCAATTTTCTGTAGATGGTATCAGTAGATAGTAACAGTGTGGTGGCCAGATAGGTATGCAAACAGGAGTTTTAAGTCCGCTCTGCAAAACAAATATCATATCCAGAGATTTGACAAGAACTTTTGCTTGACCTAGCACCGGTAAGAACCAGTTTCTCCTACGTTCTCCTGCAGCCCATTTGATTATCACGGTTTGATTGTGAATACCACAGAATGACGCAAGAGATGTAGTCAGCGTGGAGGCACCCTGTCGTGCTCATCAGCGAACGTGTTACCATCCCCTCCAGAGTGCCAGGTACCCAACATAGCACGACTTTTCTCGGGAGGACAGGGTTTGGAGGTAACAATGGCATTCTTTAACCATCCTGGAGGAGATGCTCAAGATGATAATACCTTAATAGCAGCTTAGCTATCTGAGTAAATATGCTTGTTCCCCAAGTTCCCTTGTGAAGGATACTAAGGGTATCTGCTTGAAAGACGCTGTGCGAGATGCCCGTTACGGTAGAGATTCTGGTGCTGGGTCCAACGACTCCAACACCTGCACCCTGTCAGCTTAGTTAAAAGTTCGTCGATTACGAGAGACCATAGCATGGGAGATAACACACCTCTTTGCGGACAACCCTTTACAGCTCTTATGCTGACTGTTGTAACAACTAGAGATGAAGCTATGTCCCTCTGTCGGCGTATGGATTCAATCCATCCATAGATACACACTATGTGCCAACGCTCTAGAGATAGAACCAAAGTCAGTATTGTCGAACGCTCCCTCGACATCCAGAAACTTTTACAAAGCTACGTTCTTGGAGTTAAAAGCTGTTTCAATCTTTCTGAAAAAGTGGTGTAAAGCAACCTCAGTTGACTTCCCCTTTGGAGTAAGCAAACTGCATTGGATGCAACGGATTCGTGGCTTGCAGTTTGTTTCTGATGTGCAGGTCGAAAAGTCTCTACTGTTTTCAGAAGTAATGATGTTAGACTGATTGGTCTGTATGACTTGGGCTTATCTACAGGCCTGTTGCCAGATTTGGGGATGAAGGCTATCCGTAATCTCCTCCAAGAGTGAGATATGTATCCCCAGTCAAAGCTTGCTAAAAACAGACGAATCAGTGGGTTAAGGATGAAATCCAGACATTTCTGAAGAAGTGCTGGAAAAATTCCGTCCCCACCAGCCTTGAAAAGTTCAAAGGAGCCAATAGTGCCAGATATGTTATGCCTAAAAGTGGATCCAATTAGTCCTCTTTGGATTAAAAACCATCAGCTTTAACTCAAACTGCCCCGGCAAGTCAAACCTGATATGATGAGGGTGACTAGAGAAGTCGATATACCCGTCTGTCCGTTTGAAAGCCTAGATCTCAGAGATGGTAAGAGCTGGAGTAACGAAACTTTCACATTAGATTCCATATTATTCCATAGGAGACAAGTTTATTTTATTTTTTTGATATCGGGGTTAAATTATATAGCTCCCATAGGACTGTCTCAGAGCACCTAGAAAAAAGTTTTAGATGGATAATTTGTTTGTTTATGATCAAAATCGGTTGACTATGTCAAATAATTCCCATAGGACCAATCGGAAAAATTTACTTTTTGTACAGAAAATTAGCTATATTTCGTTTGTTAATAAAATGTAACCTGCTTCGTAACCGTTCAGAAATTTTAAGAGTACCCAAGCACTATACCAAATTCTATCCGAATCGGTTGACTATATCATATAGCTCCCATAAGTACGATCAGTAAAAAAAAACATTTTTGGTTCAAAATTCCTCAGGTTTTAGATGTTTTTGCAGGTATCGTAGCCTAGTATGGCAATAAAATTTCTTTTGGTATTTTTAGGAAATATACCGAATTTTATTGCATGCTAGTTGTACAGGGTATCCAAAGTCGTCTCACCAGTCTGTACGTTCGCCATTTTTTATCCTCCATTTACTTATAAGGCCAGATAGGTAGCTGCTAGCTAGAATAAGTTCTAATACCTCTTCTCTAATGGCATTAATGAAGGTGGGTTTTGTTCCCTCTATTTACAACATTTTTTTTAAATATTCTAAAAGAGACTCACCTCTAGCCTTGATGTCACTACCCTAGATGTAGTGGTGAGAGTTTGCGTCGCAGCCGACGACTAATTGCGTTTTGCGCTGATGCATTGGTCAACGAACCGCGAAGTGAGTTTGAGTATGCACTACACAGCACTACTAAGGGGATGCGGCACAGCAGCCACAACGGTACAATGAGACGATGACGGTGAATTTAACTACCTCAAATTTCAGTGGGTAACAATTTTTACAGCATATTTCTTGGGTACTCCTTAAATCGTTTAGAATCAATTGGTTGAAATAAAATTTGGTACAGTGATTGATAATACTTTAGGTAAATTTTGGGGTCTCCCAAAATAGCTCGAAAAAATTTCCATTTGCAGCAAAGGCACATGGTATAAAAATATATATAGTTGGTAGTCCCTCAAACTTGACAAATCTTACCAAAATAGAATTCAAAAAATTCATATAAGATATTCGAAACAGTTCGGTTACAAATTGTCGCTAGATAGCTCTTAAATGTAATATCTCTGGTAATATAAATTGGAAATAGTCAAGCTATAGCTTGTGACATTTTAGGCTTAGTTTTGTTAGAAGACATTATTAAAATCGCATAGTTCTGTGAAAAATTATTTACGTCAAAAAATTACTGCAAGTTTGGAATATTTGCATCATAATTTTCTTTTTCTTTCTGCTGTAACCAGAAAAACAGCAGCCAATGGTTTCCTCGCTTTCGATCTGATAATTAATGCTGTGTATCTGGTGTGATTTTAAAGGTATTGTTCATTATGAGCTTCTACAACCTGGTCAAATGATTGATTCTGTTCACTACTGTCAACAATTAACGAGAATTGACAACAAAAAACACACACTTCTTTTATGAGCCGGCAAAAACAGAGAGAGTTTGGCTAGGAAGTTTTGATGAATGCCCCATATAGCCCGCACCTTCTACCTTCAAATTAGCATTTGTTTTGATTTCTGCAGTCTTTTAATGGTTTAAATTTAAATTCCGTGGAAGCCTGCAAAACACATTTGGATCAGTTTTTCGCTCATAAAATCAAAAGTTCTGTACATATGGAAGTATGGATTTAGCCCAAAAAAGGCAAAAGGTTATCGATCAAAACGACGCATAATTCTTTTGATAAAGTTTGTTTCAAATATAAAAGAAAAGTGTTTTCTTTTTGTTCAAATTTGTAACCGAACTTTTTCGAATACCTAATATTTGGAATGTGAATAAATCAGCTTACTTTAACACGGAGACTTTAATATATAAGTCCAAACTGTTTACTTGCAGCACACAAAGAGTTTCCAATTGGAAAATTTATGTTTTTGATGCAGTATAATATTAACACTCATTTCATATTCTCAAAAGACGGATGCCCCGCTGTTAAATTTTTGGTTCTCGTTTAGCTGTTGTTATCTTAAAAAATAAGGTATTCAATCGAAGAGCAGACGGTCAGACGGTTTGGAATGAAAATCACCAAATTATAATCGTAAATAATTTAAATAAAATGTTAATTCGAATAAATAAATTCGACTACTGAACACTTGCGTTCTGTTAGAATGAAACAAGAAAGTATATTCTCATCAGAAATTTGTATATAAAATCTAATCAACATTAATCGAATGGTCATATGTTACTTCGTCCTAGTCACTAATCAATATTACAATCTATCGGTTTGTTAGCAGTAGCGACCTCAGCTGTCTTCAGTACATCACAATAAATATAAGACATCTAAGTTTGTTATAGGAAAAATACACTTTTTTGGTAAGCTTTATAGATTAAGATGAGAATATTTTTTTTTGTTTTACTTTAAATAGAGGGATTTTTCGGTAGCCAAGTTTTAATTGTACGAATTATTTGTTAGATTTCAAAATTAACTGAAGGTTGTTGATGCACCACTGAACTAAAAGGTTCTATTAATAATTATAAAACAATAGCCTCTCTACAGACGTATGTATGACCTGCATGATGAGTAATGCTATGCAGACGGCTGCGACGCTTATAATGTGAATCTCTAGCCAATCCTCGCCTGCGCGTAAGCAACCACGCTCGTGTATATTTCTATCCACAGGCTGCATGTGTTATCAAATGTACTATTATAGTTAAAGCTAAATATATCAATAACGTCTGATATATTAAACTTACATAGCCTTCCTTACGCACATCATAACCGCACTGTTTGTTCTTAATGAGCTCCTGTGGCCGCCGGCGGCAACAGGAAAAAGGAACACCACATGCCTCACGGCTCCCTATAGCAATAGATGAGCAATTGAAATAGTTGTTGCTATCCCAATCTTTTGGACCATCAATGCCACAGCATTGTAACCAGTCTTCTTGTATCCAATCAATAAGATTTTGCTGATCCGGATCTTCACGGTAATGTTTAATAAAGGCACGCAAACCTTCAGTTGCTTGGTCTTTAATCTACAAAATATTTATTTAAATTGATTAAGATTAATGATCACTATGTCAGTAACTTACCCATCCCTTGTCTTTAAGTACAAAAGCCAATGCGCAAAAACTGACTTCAGCTACAAGCAAACCGCTCAAAAATATTGCATACTTTTGTAAAAGGTTGTATTGAAATTTAGCAAAGTTCCTTGATTTCAATTAATATTTTCAAACTCACCGTGGCCAGCAAACAGGTATTTTCACGCAATGCACCTACGCTGCCTGTAAAACCATTCACAAATGCCAATACTCCCAAAATAATAAGTACAAATGCTGGATCTAATACAATAAAGTTGAGCTTTGATATGTTCCTTAATATATCTTTTTCACTCCAAGCCCAAAAACCAGTGGTAAGCAAAACTAGTGCCGCCATCCAAATGAAAACATTAAAGAAAAATAGTAAATACTTAAGGCAGCAGCTGATTTCGCTTGTTTCTCGTGTATATTTCCGCACAGCAGGCATATTGCTAACGCAAAATATAACCGTCTGTCTCCAGCGTATAGTAGTTACCAAACTCTTTTATTAAATGTTCATCAGCGCAAAAAATTAATTTATTTTTTTGACCAGCAATTTCAGTGGATTTCAGGCTAAATAATAAGCAAGAGAAAACGCTATCTAAAATTTCATAATATATCGATAGGAATATTGAAAAAAATTCGATAGTGGCTACTACCTAATACACAAGGAGTATAAAATTCTTAAAGAGTGGAAAGCTAGATACCTAAAATACACAAAGAGGCTGCTTTGTGCACTCACATCAAACGAACCAAATAGACTGCATCATTGCCTTGAAACTGTTGAAGCCATATAGCCTCTTCACACTGGGCACATTTTAGCGGAACGCATGGGATTTTTTGAAAATGTGAAATAGTCAGGCCTGTTCTAGATTTCAACTCGTTTTGAAAACTCATAATAAGTCATAGAGCATTCCGACATATGGTGTTCTAGATTTCAACTGAGCTCGAATCGTTTTAATTTAGACCAGAAGCAGCTGTGTTGTTTATGTTTGTTTATATAGCGCTAAATTTAAATGGAAGCGACATCATACATCAGCCGTCTTTTAAAAATGGACTCGAAGTAAAAAAATTAAGCTATTTGTACATAGTTTGCATTTTAATTTTACCATATAAGTATACCATACAAATTTTCGCCAACTCTATGTGTTTATTTTATTTTAGTCAACAAACTATTTTGAGCAGCCGGTTCAGAGTCACCTTCAGTTACTTCTCTGCTGTATTGGGAGTATTATTGAATTGTTGTTTGTTTTTCCCTATAAGCGTTTCACAATTGTGTTGGTTATGCGGTTAATTATCATCGCTTAAGCAGGTACATACATTTCTTTTTTAAGGGCTAGACGCAGACACGCAACCAAAAGAAAACTTCATATAAAAAAACACCTCACAAAGGTTTGATCCCAAAACGTTCTCCGAGGTGGTATATAGTGTATCAGAGTATCAGTGTTGGTTAATTTTTGTTTTTTGACGCCAAAACCTCGCCATAGATGGCGCTATCAGCAAAAATCAGCTGTTCGGATTTGGCGCCATAAACAAAATTTAAGTGCAAGTAGTTATATTGAACATAAAAAATAATGGTTGGTCGACAAAATTATAAGAAAATAGCTATAATACTAAAATAAGTCAATTGTAACATTAAACTGCTTTAAAACACGTTTATGCAAAATTATCTACACTCAGCTCTGCACATTAACTCTGCTTTTTATTGAGTTTTGCCTCCTATCTTCGTTTTGTTTCTTCATCCAACATTTCAATTGCAATATATGCCATTATTATAGAATTGTTTACACAAAATAGTACAAATAATAAACGTTCATGTTTTAAAATATTATTTCGCGTTTTTATGAATTTGCTATTTGTAAATAAAAAGCCGCTGATTATAGATAATTATTTCGATAAATTGCACATTTTGTTAGATAACCAACACTTTTCTTTTGGTACCAAACTAACTCAGTTTTTTTGCTAGTTGACTTTTTTCTTGTCTCCGTCTAGCCCTTAAAACCAGAACACCTTACTTTCATTCCACTCGTTTCGGTTTTGCATGTACACACAATTTTAATAGACATTTTTTTTAATAAAAATATATAATGAAAATTAACCCTGATTCCTTCAAGTTAGTACATCTAAATTTTCTTAAAACACTAGCCGGCCTTCGGCACGCTCGCTCCGCTCGCTCGTCTAGAAACACGTTGACTATTTTCTAGATGAACTGCTAAATGGACAACGGTTGGGTGTCGTTCGTGAATTTGGAATGAGAAAATTCGCCATATTGCCTCGTTTCTGCTAATGCAACATCCTATTTCATATTGTGAAATTTCGTCATTCACATTGTCGGCTCTCACACCCAAAATCGCCATATCGCTTCCCTTTTGCAGATATATTTTATTGATTTTACTGAGTTGCAATACTCGACGTTAATGTGGGCTTTATACGTTTTTGATAATAATGGCGAAAATGGAACAACCCAACGATTGTCAATTTCAATTTCTTGTTTTTGCACTTTGATTGTGGTTGATCTGCCATTGTCTTCTGTTGATCTACGGCGATATAATGGGTATCCATCGTAGCCCGTAACAGTGTCCGAAGTCAATGCCCTTGGATATCTTTTGAAGCATTTGCCGTCGATCATGCATGGTGAAGTTGGGTTGAGCACACCATATGGTCCGTGGATCATATTCTTTGTGATAACCTCGAACAATTCTGGATCATTTGTTTGAACTGGGATTTCCGCCGATATCACATCATCAATTTCATGCGGTAGTATTTTCTGAGGTAATCCTCTCTTCTGCCATTCTACCGAATACATCCAGCAGCGAACCACTCCGAATACACTGATTTTGATAATAAACAGGCCTGCTGTTTCATTGGGAAATTTCAGTGCTTGGCACTGGTCACATACCTTGTTCATTGTTCCAATTACAACAGATTGACGCGAGCTATAATCGGTCGTATTGTTATATTCGAATGCAGCTCTGTGCAGATTGGATGCATTGCGCATTTGCCTGAATGTTCTTTGGATTAAATTCTGTTCTGCATGGATTTCATCTGATTGATTCTGATAATCCCGATTTCGTCTCATTCTCATTCGAGCATGTATGAGCAAAATGTGATCTTGCTTCTCTTAATCGATTCAACTCATTCCTTTGTAAACGTTGTTCCTCAGCTTCAGCTGTTCTTCGGGATGATTGCAATTGAGTTCTACGCGAACGTCTCCCAATGTTACGTCTTTTTGGCGGCATTATGTGCAAATATTGATCTGATCATATGTATTTTACACAGAAATCAAAAAATGAATCGTTTATAATTTTTGTGTTTCCTTTCGACAAAAACTATTAACTAAAAAATTTTAGTTAATCTGACAATGTACACAATGCCAACCTAAATTAAAAAAAAAATTTGTATTGAAAAATCAAATTGTCCTTTTTAGTATTTGCGTCGCAATTTTGTTATATTTTCTCAACCCTAAACAATCCTTGGACTTCCACGAACATTTCAAGACCAAAATTAGCCAAATCGGTTCAGCCGTTCGTGAGATCCTAAGCTTAGAACGAACATAACATTGTGACACGAGAATTTTATATATAAGATTAAAAATAATACAAAATTAATTTTAGTGGCATTAATGCGTTTACATAGGGGCGCATTTGACATTTCGCATCTGCCGCCTCAGATGCTACGTATGAATCTGCCGTTCCGAAAGTTTCAATATCATTCCTGCATCTTGTGCAAATGTTCCTATCTTTTTGCGTCCCGATGAGAAATTATTCGATTATTTTTCTGTGCAACTCTAAATTCGCCCCGAAATTGTAAACAACGTCCACAAAAAGATTGGCAGCCTTGAATTCGTAAGAGGATGAGGTTTTGATATGTTTATGGAACTGACACACAATTTAAAATGTGCGGCAATATATGTATAGACACAAAAAATATACAAGTCGATCCAACAAGCGTTTCATTCAGAGTTTCTAGTTTGATGAGTGGAAAAATGTAGAAATCAATTTTATACATTTGTTTTGTATTTTACTTATTACAATTCAATATACCATAACAAATCGTGGGTCATTAAATTGTATGTGACATAGCTCGATGGTATATACTCCTCTGCAAACACCATTACCACTGCCCTGCAAAATTTTTGCAGAATATTGCATACACTGCTTGGCGAAACTCCAAATAGTCGTCCTATTGCCCTGTACTCAGAAGCGGAGCCTAGGGTATATAATGCAATGGCATTCCGCTTCTCAAGGGGAATTGCACCCCGCCAATTGGTATCCTTTTTATTCAACAGTTGCAGCCTGTCCACCAGTATTGAAAACACATTTCGCTCCATCCGGAAGTTCTCCTTAAAAAATTCGTTGCTATTTTCAGATATGTCTTTTTCCCAAAATTGCCATAGCGCTTCTAAATTTTAAGTTTGTGAATTTTTATTTTCATTTCATTTTAACCACACAACTTACAACCATCCAAATGGTTCGCAGGCGCTGCACTTGCATATTTGATGCATTGTCTAGCTCGTCCATCAGCAAGTCCATCAGCTCGTCATGGTCGTCGTCATTACTTAATAGCATAGTTACATTTCTGAGTAACTGTTGCTGTTGTTGAGCGATACATAAAATAAACTCTAGTTTTTGTTTATAATCCATATTTTATATTTGTTTATATTCTAATTATATTTTAATAAAATTGCGAACAATTTTCTGCTTTTGCTTGTCAGCCTGTCACTTTGACAGATGCAAAATGCTAGATGTGCTCTATTTGAACAAGTTTTTCACAATTCCATGTGTTACTCTCAGATGTGCTCATTGTAAAAAGCCTATAACATCTAGCATCTAATATCTGTCATATTGACAGACTGGCACTTAAAATCAGCAAATTTTGATTATATATTATAAAATTTTTTAAAAAATTAAAATATCAATCTTTTTTAGGATTTTTTAACATTAAATATTACTAAGCAAGGGTTTTATGAATTTTTGTTTATAACATGAACTAATTGGGAATATTAATGAGGACGATGAACTGGTGCTAATTTGCCCATACACAATGTGTATGACACATATGCATACATATATGTATGTATGTACTTGCATATATGCGAGCCCCACGAGCTGTTGATATGTTTATTGGACTTGTGCTGAAGTACTTTGAGTCCATTAGACCTCACCAATGCCTGAAAGCCACGGGTTTAAAAATATTAGTAAAGTCATATTTTAAAAAATATGTATATACATATGTATATAGTTTATGTACCATTTGTCACCGCCGAATCATCGCCGATAATTTTTAATGGCCCACGATTTGTTATTGTATATTAAAATGTAATATACAAGACAAATGTATAAAATTGGTTTCTACTTTTTCGACTCATTAAAATACAAGCTTTGACTGCAACGCTATTTTCTGGGGTGCCACAGAAAACCAATTCGATTCAATTTCGATGCAATTCCAATTCTTGGTGCCACAGACATGACAAACAACGGTTTCAAAACCGTCGACAAAATTTTTGGAGATTTGATTAAATTCATTAATAAAAACCAATTTATACAATTAATTCCTTACTTATTTGGAAAGTTTATTCAATTTCTAAAATATCTGTGTCTTTATGTTTTGCTAAATCTAATGTTTTAATTCATGATTTTAATTTTTACAAAAACGATATCAAAATCAATTGTACATTTGCCATTCTGTGTAGAGGTGGAGAACTATCGATAGCACTATCGATGGTTGAGCACTATCGAGCCACCATCGATAGCAGCCAGACATTTACGATAGTGCCGATAGTGCTATCGATAGTTCTCCGGATAGTTTTCACATCACCAAAAAATACAATTTGCGCGTTTGTTTGTGGCGTCTGTTAAAAAAAATTGATAAAAACAATGATACCTCAATAAAAAGGTTTTGCCAAAACAATTGTAAGCCAGTAAGGCTACCTACAATTAATTCCTCACACTGTGTTTGAGGTTCGGCTCCATATATATTTGCTTCCTTGTGTTGTTAAAGTACTTAAATTTTATTGTACAGGTTCTACACTTAATAATAAAAAAAAAAAAAAAAATAAGATTTCTGTGGTACCTACGGATTTTTTTATTGATTTGATTTCAAACCGTTGCCAAAATCAATAACGATTTCTGTGGCACCCCCGTATTATTGCATTTGTGAATTGAAGTTACAATTTTACTCTTCGAGCTTTTTGTTCAGCCAATAACTCTATGGCCTTGTCATAATTAAACTCGTGTGCAATTCGATTTTCTATCGCTAAGATTGCAAGACTCGATAAGTGTTTCTGGCTCATTGAAGATCGCAAATAATTATACCGTATGGTACAAAGGGTACATTAAGTTTATGCAAGCCAAAAATGTACGTAACATATAGAAGGAGACGTCGGAGACACCCCAAAGTTACCTAAAATATGATCAGGGTGACTAGAGAAGTCGATATACCCATGTCCGTCCGTCTGATCGTTTGAACGCCTAGATCTCAGAGATGGTAAGAGTAACACTAACCAAACTTTCACAATAGATCCCATATTATTCCATAGGTGACAAGTTTATTTTATTTTTTTTGATATCGGAGTCAAATTAAATAGCTCCCATAGGGGTGTTTCAGACGACCTCGAAAAGAAATAAAAGTCTTAGATAGATAATTCGTTTGTTTATAAAGATATCGTAACCAAATTTGGCACTCAAAAGTTTTTTATGGTATTGTACCAAATTAAATCAAAATCAGTTGTCTATATCATATAGCTCCCATAGGGCATATCGGCCAAAATAACTTTAGTTCTACAAAATTCGCTATAAGTAGTATTTAATTTTTTAATAAAGA
>JBAMAX010004064.1:0-55625 GCA_037043745.1 Chymomyza amoena | reverse complement strand
GGGTGGCAAAAAGAAAGCCTACTATAACACGGATTTTGTGGATCCCGACTACAGTAGTTACAATGCACAGGAAGAGGACATGGCCTTAGCCGAAGAGGAGGAAGCCAAAAAGATACAGCTGCGTCTGGCGAAGCAAATAAACGAAGCCGACTTCGAATTGGACTACTTGAAAATACCGGAGGATACCGATACAAAAACGGATTTCCCAAGCTCTGAAACTAATATTAAAGTTACCAGCGATTTGTCTGGCCTTAATGAGCGAGAACGCTTGCAACTCATGCAAAAGGAATCGCCAGAGTTCTTTGGTCTAACACAAGAGTTTCAGCAGTATCTTAACGAAGTGCAAAAGCTAATTGCACCCGTGCTCAACTATGCACAAAGTCATCAAGTACCCATGGTGCCAGCTCTTAAGTTTGCCAAGCTTTATCAAAACATACTGCTTACCTATTGCTCTAACGTTTCCCTATATCTATTGTTAAAAGCAGCGCGTAAAAGCATTAAACTACATCCGGTCATCAAACGTTTGGTGCAACTCAAAAAGTTGTGCGGACAGTTGGCGCCGCGTTATGAAAACTTTATACGCCCACAGTTGGATGCATTGTTGGAGCGAATACAAGACGGCGATGCCTTTACGGTGGTAGACTACGATAAGCGCAAAGCCAAACTGCAAATTCTTGACAAATACGAGCTGCAAGAACAACATACCAAGGCTGCAAAGAAGATTGACGCTGACAGCGAACTAGAAAATGACGAAAATGAAGATAACCCGAGTGATGATGAGGTTGAAGACGAAGAGCAAGCGCGACGTGGCATTACATATCAAATAGCTAAAAACAAAGGTCTTACACCACACCGCAAGAAGGAGCTGCGTAATCCTCGCGTCAAACACCGCGGAAAATATCGCAAGGCTCTTATACGCCGCAAGGGCGCAGTGCGAAGCGTGCGCAAGGAAGTCAAGCGTTATGGTGGAGAAATGTCGGGCATTAAAGCTACAGTTACCAAGAGCGTCAAATTTAAATCCTAGTTTTATAACCACTGTATATTATGTATGCTAAAATATTTTATGTAAAATTAAAACAAACATTTTTAATTACATTCATGGTATTATTTTTTTCAAACACTTTAAACTTGGACACAATTACACAATAAGATATATGTAAGAGAAAAAAAAGGAATCGCCAGAGTTCTTTGGTCTAACACAAGAGTTTCAGCAGTATCTTAACGAAGTGCAAAAGCTAATTGCACCCGTGCTCAACTATGCACAAAGTCATCAAGTACCCATGGTGCCAGCTCTTAAGTTTGCCAAGCTTTATCAAAACATACTGCTTACCTATTGCTCTAACGTTTCCCTATATCTATTGTTAAAAGCAGCGCGTAAAATCATTAAACTACATCCGGTCATCAAACGTTTGGTGCAACTCAAAAAGTTGTGCGGACAGTTGGCGCCGCGTTATGAAAACTTTATACGCCCACAGTTGGATGCATTGTTGGAGCGAATACAAGACGGCGATGCCTTTACGGTGGTAGACTACGATAAGCGCAAAGCCAAACTGCAAATTCTTGACAAATACGAGCTGCAAGAACAACATACCAAGGCTGCAAAGAAGATTGACGCTGACAGCGAACTAGAAAATGACGAAAATGAAGATAACCCGAGTGATGATGAGGTTGAAGACGAAGAGCAAGCGCGACGTGGCATTACATATCAAATAGCTAAAAACAAAGGTCTTACACCACACCGCAAGAAGGAGCTGCGTAATCCTCGCGTCAAACACCGCGGAAAATATCGCAAGGCTCTTATACGCCGCAAGGGCGCAGTGCGAAGCGTGCGCAAGGAAGTCAAGCGTTATGGTGGAGAAATGTCGGGCATTAAAGCTACAGTTACCAAGAGCGTCAAATTTAAATCCTAGTTTTATAACCACTGTATATTATGTATGCTAAAATATTTTATGTAAAATTAAAACAAACATTTTTAATTACATTCATGGTATTATTTTTTTCAAACACTTTAAACTTGGACACAATTACACAATAAGATATATGTAAGAGAACTTAAATTTAGAATATGTGCGATTGTAACACACATGCTCAAAGCATTTGGTTGAGTGCAATCGTTAAATTACTTGGTAGTGAAGTAAGTCCCTTTATCAAGGAGATCTATAATCAATATGGAATTTTAAACATACATCAATATTAATTCATTAAAATACAAGTTTGTACTTATCGTAACATACATATATGTAATTTGTCTTAAATATAAAGTTGTAGCAAAAACTATAAAGTAACTCATATTGACAGATAGTTACTTTATAGTCTTTGGGTGCAATTTTTGAAACACTGTTTACGACATAAACATCTTGCGGAAGTCAGCGTTAGATTTTTTGGCCGATGTATCACTCTCTGTAGTTGGCTTGTCATCATTATTCGACGTGTTTACGCTGGTTTCTGTTGCCACATCCTCATCGCCATTTGATACCGAGTCGATTTTTTCATCCTTTTCATCCATCTTGCGGCGCTTTTCTGCAACCTCTTTACGTACCACGGTAGTTGGAATTAGAGATGTTTGTAGCCTTCGCTTTTGCGCAACTGGAGGAGGTTGAGATTTGGCGGTCTGTTGTATCCGTTTAGGCGGATTCGATATGGCCACCACAATCTAAAGTTGCATTGAGTAAGACTAGATTGTTTGCAAACAAAAACTAGATTGAACTTACAGTTTGGTTGCCAATGGACATGCCATTTGTTTTTTCAACAGCTTTGAGAGCGTCCTCGGCATTTTCGAATTCAATGTAAGCAAAACCTTTCCATTGATTATTTCTAGACAGGATTATAAACTAAGTAACTAACTCAGGGCTATATGCTAAAGTTAGCTTACTTTTTGAATACAATTCGTACATCCTTCACTGGTCCAATGGCCATGTAAATTTTCTCTAATTCCTCCTTGGTGCACGAATCATCCAAATTTTTTATAAAGATTTTGTTGTCCTCGAGTTTGGCTAAGTAAAGAAAATCAAGTTAAAACACGTAAAATGAATTGTTTGGGTTTGTTTTAGCGCTTAAGCGCCGTTAAACTTACTTGAATATTTAAAATTTGGCTTTGGATCATCGAAAAGTTGCTTCTGCTGCCGTTGTTTCTGTGCATCTGTCGTTGCACCTTATAATTTGAATATAAATATTTAAATATTAAAACACACATAAATAAGAAAATATGAAACTTTGAAGTGTTTCTGTTTCAGCGCTCCCATAACTTACTACTTGAAGAATGCTTAAAATTGAGCTTAGGCTTATCAAAAGTTTTCCTCGGCTGCCGTTGTTGCTTCAGTGGATCTGCTGTTGCATAAGGTATTTTACGTTGAGGCAGCTGATCACGGGTTTTCTTAGGAAACCAGCTGCGTCTATTATTTTTATGTTCATCTAGACGCCGCTGACAATCGGCAATCGTCTTGTACCGACCATAACAACGTTCAAAGCGACGATAAAACTCAGCTACTGCATCAATGTCATCAATTTCATTCTGTCCAACTGCCATTCTTAGAATTTCGCGTGTACTCTCAATACCGTTTGTGTTTCTTTCCATTTCGGCATAGCTTAACCAAAAACGCGATTTGGACGAGGTGTTTGGATAGCCTAAAAAAACAACAACAATAAACTTGTTTTTTTACGATGCCACCAAGACTTAAATTAAAAACGCACTTAATATTTCCACCCATATTTCAGATCCACGGGTTGGATTGGACAAAAATCCATATTCTACTTCGGCCCACAGCTGCAAGACCTCGTAATTTTGGTCGGCCGAGTCACCGTATCGATTGGACAAATGATCCCAAACTTGCTGAAATGATCCACGCAAATGTTTAACCTGCAATAAATTGATAAACGTCAAATCACCAAATCGAATAAGAATAGTTTTGTATGAGTTAAGCAAATACTTAAAGCTTTTAATATCTTTTACTTAAAATAACATTGGCAAAGGGTTTCTGAGTAAAGGCCCATACTAAACCTGGCTGGAATAGACCATGCCATAAATAGCTATCCAGTTAAATTATGATCTAATAAAATGGATTTATGTCAATAAAAAGATTTACTTAGCAATGATGTAGTTAAATTTGAAAAGATTAATGCATATATCTTCGGCTTTATAGTGATTTAATTAACAAAGTTGTCTTACCTCTGATTCAGATTCGTTATTTGTTTGACGCACACGATATGCCAAATAGTCCAGATAAAGTTCTACTGTCAAATCCATATTCCAGCTGATTTTCTCAAAGAGCTGGCTAAGCTTTGCTTCTGCTTCTTCAGCGCTCAGTTTTAGCCTCTCCAACAAGTGCAAAAAATTATGATTTAGAGCTTCACAGGGCTTGCAATGCACGCTGCGTAAACCCACGCACAAAGGTGTTTTACCCAAAAAACCACGTTCGATTGCATTAAAATCGTTACGATACATCCAAGATATATAGTCTATCCAAAGTTGCTCCGATATTGGAAATTTGTTTAGACACATTTCGTAAATAAGCTTTGTTAGGGCATCTTTGAGTGCCTCAGATACAGAAAACTTTTCTATGTGATTACTGATCAATTGGGCCCATATTTTGCCACCGTTTTCTTCTCGACCGTCCTCTAAGCTGTTTCTTATATCACCGACGAGCTCTGCAATATCTTCGAGTTCAACGGCATCACACTCCCAGTTGGGACATATAGAGCGCATTAGCTCTTCAATAGTTGCCACCTTGGACTGGTCCTTATCAGCTTTTAGCATATTACGAAAGTCTGTAAGTAAATGTGGACGCTCTAGCCCATAATCTGCTAGCAAATGACACCATAAAAGATGATTCTTGATTTCTGGCAGTTTAGCCAATGTAGAAACTATAAACTCTGCTAGCGACACATCTGTAAGAATAAAAATATATATAATGGTTTCCAGTTATGAATGGTTTGTTTAAGCTCACCGTAATAGCTAGCCAACGCTTTAGCACATAGATTCTCAAACTCTTCAAGTTGCTCAGTTGATTCGGGCAAAGACGTATATTTTTTTTTAAGATAAGTCAACCACAATTTAGGCGGTATTAAGTGATTGCTGTTAAATGTCTTTATTGCAAAATCTATGTCTTTTATGTCATCCAGCGAACTTTATGTAAAAACAAAATATATGATGTTTTTAAGCTACAAGTGAAATTTGTGTATACTAAAAAAAATTGTTCTGCTTACATGGCCGTATTAAATAAGTCCTCGTGCTCACGATAGCCCTTTAAAGGATACTTTGCCAGCGCCTGAAAATGTGATTTGAGATTGCATTTCTTACGCTCATTTTTTTTGGTTTCATCTTCACTCTCGGAGGACGAGGACGAGCTCGACTCGGAGCTTATATCAATAGTTTCAGTTTTCATTTCGACTGCCTGCTGCTCTGCGGCAGACATTGACTGCAAAAAGCAATAAGTGAATGTTATACAGTTCTCTGGTGCATTTTTCTTAATACATACGTCGCTTTTATCTTCCATTTAATGTTTTAGACCAACAAGTGTTGGTTGCGTCAATAAATACACTATTAAAAAAGAAAATTAATTTGCTTCAACTTCTTCGTGTTCTTAGCAACCACAAATAATAAATGCGCAATGCTGCCAGTCCGCGCAAGTTCTGTGTTTACAGCTTTTTTACCAATCGATGAAATTGAAGCGGTATCGATAAGCAATGAAAATAAAAACTTATCGAAAGCATAATGGCGAAGTAATTGTACCCTGTAAACAAAAATACATGGTACATATATAAAGGTATTAAAAAAAAAAGGATAAGTGCAATGATTAGTAGGCAAATAGTAAGACCCCACATTCTTTGTAGCATAATGTTCAGGACGATGGCTGTGAATATTACCTGTTTCTTGAAGACCAATTTTGAATTTAGTTTTTAAATAACGTGTATCTCAAGGTATTATAATAGTTGTAATAAATTTATTTATTATTATTTTCGTAAACTTAAAAAGAATATTTGAATAAAAAACTATCCTAAAATACAAATTTATATTGTACAATTTTATTACTATATATGTACATACAAACGTCGACTGTAACTATTTGTCTTGTATCGGATGCAGTACTTTTTATTATTTATCTTAGTTTATTTGCAGGTTTCCAGAATACCACTCAAAATGTCTTAATGTACCCTGCTTGCCTGCTCGTCGTGAGATACAGGATCGTTAAAACAAGTTGTTGGGAACAGGAGTATTTTTTTGTAATCAAAAGTATTCAGCTATTATTTGCTTTCTGTACTTTGTGGTTCTTTGCAAAAATTCTACAAGTTGCTTCCAGTCCATCATATTATTATCATTAAGAATTTTCAGGATTTCGTCAACGTTTTTGACCGGATTTCTAAAGCACTCGGTTTCCTCTGAAAGAGGCAGATGACGGAGATCCTAAAAGTATCTAAACTATGATCTATGATCACGGTGTCTAGAGAAGTTGCTATAACAATCTCTCTCTAATCTATATGGTTCCTATAGTGATATTTCAGATCACCTCCAAAAGAAAAACGAATTTAACCAAATTGTGCGTGTGCTCTTAAAGTGCCCAAGCACTGAACCAAATTTTATCAAAATCGTTTGACTATATGAAATAGACCCTATAGTACCGATCGGCAAATAAAACTGTTTCAGGGCATCGTAACCAAATTCGGCAATAAAAAGTAGTTTGGAGCTCTTGGCTAATACACCTAGAATAGAATTTTTGCGTAATGGATATTGATATCAAGAAATCAAAGAGGTGAAGCCAAAAATGCACTTTTATCGCTTTTGAATTTCTTTTTTTAAATAGTAAAACATTTTGCGTCAGGATATGCACTTATAAGATGTGACTATCTTAAGATTATGACTATTATGTTCTTCATTGGCGGCAATTTTTTTTTAATATTCTGATATAATGTTTAGCCAAGCAGCTTTGCAATATTCTTAATATATTATCAGGCGTAATGCCCATACATACAACTATCAAGAATTCTTTTGATGCATTTCTGAACCTGTGAGTCTCTTGCTGCATTACCTTGCAATACAAATAAGTTACCATTTCATAGCTAACGATTTTAGATCATTCTTTTAATATAGTTTGCTTTTTATTTTTACGTAATTTTTGTTGTTTTTACAATTTTTACATATCTACAACGTAAGACATATGCATCATGTTACTGTGTTTCAACTCGGAATTCTTTTCTTTTTCGTAATCAATTACTCTAAAGGTACATTAAAGATAATCTAGTGCTAGCAAATAACACCGAAACATCTCACAAAAAAAAAAAAAAACAAAACAGACGATTATCATTATAAATATCATAAATTTGGAAAGAATACAACTAAAACTCTGTGTAGGTGTAGTAGCAACGCCCTCGGCGACAGCGCCCATATCAGCTGCCGTTAGTTGTGCATTTGATGTTGGCCACCATCTTCGTTCTTATTGTTACCTAGAATCCAGTCCACAAGTGTCATTGATGGGGAACGTAGCGATGGTTGTGCTATTTCAATACACGAATAAAAAAGGGACAAAAATATATTAGTAAGTGAGATAGATAGCTTCAAGTTTGAGATTAAACTCACATAGATCAACGCCAGCTGGTTGTTGAACGTCGACTGACGTAGGTGCCACAGACGTCGTCGTTGCACTTGCAGTCGTGACAGCCGGTTTGGCCATATCCTTATGCAGTTGAATCATTTGCTGCAAGCGCTGCTCACGTTCATCAACAATTGCTTTATCTTTGGAATGCTTCACCGTTTGAAGCTCCGCCAGTCTGAATTGCATTAAAAGATGCACACGGAACACATTATTAAATTCCCAAAAGTATTTTAAGCAATAATGTTGGCTTACTTTTGCTTTAAATCGCTGCCACTGGCACCAGTTACTCCTGAAAGTTCACTACTGCTACTAATTTTACTGGGACTACCGGAGCCAGCCGAGGATGAAGCGGTTGCGCTATTGCTGCCCAAGCTAGCTGCTACCGCAGTAGCTATTAAGAAAAAATAATTTAAATATATACATAGATATACTCGTATATATATGTATAGTATATATATTGTATAACTTACGATCTTCATTGGGACGGCTTCTTTCGGTTTCTAGCTGGCGAAGTGTGTCCGATAGCTTCAATTGCAAATGATCACGTTCCTCCAGCAGCTGCACTAGCTCGAGTATCATCTCTTCAACACGCATATCACGTTGGTGTACCATCATTAGCGCATAGTCAAGATCTGCTTTGAGCACATATTCGGGCAGTGGATCCAAAGTTGATGCAGCATTAGCCGTTGCTGTGCTACCACTTAGAGTGTTTTGCAAACGGAATGGATCATATTGGGCAGCCAGGCGTGCATACTCGGCGGATCGTATAGCCAGCTGCTCTTTTAGGGTGACAATTTCCATTTCCTGAGTTTCCAATGCTTTTTGCATTTTCATGAGCATATTATTAGCATCACCCGTACTAAGGTCGTGACTAGACTCAGTGCTTCCAATAGTGCGTAATTCCTCAGCCGCTGTAACGTTTTGGAACTCTGAATCTGCTTTTGGTTGGCTCTGCAGCTGCTCGATTTGTGATCGCAGTGCCTGCTCCGTTGTTTTAAAGTCTGCCTCACGCTGTGCCAAATGTTCCTGCCATATCTTGGCCACCTCGCTACACTTTTGCTCTACTGCAGCCTCCCATTGTTGATTTAGCTCATCGAAATTTACGGCTGCTTGAGTTAGAGACTGTGAATGAGTCAGGGTTTGCTCCTGTACCTGCTGCAGCTGCTCTAGTGTTTTACGTAATTCGGTTATTTCGATTTTCTTCGAGTCCAGCTCTAGAACGCATTGTTTCATTTTATCTTCTAGCTCTAGCGTGGACAGAACGTGATTATTAAGTACGCGCAATTCTTCCTCCATATCGTTCTTTTCCTGTTCTAATAAACCATTCTGAACGCGCATCTCCTCCAGCTGCTTCTCCAATAAATCGTTTGTTAAACTGGTTTGGTTACTGACTGGCGGCTCTGTTAAATCATGTTCATTGCTTACTTTTGTAGCTTCCAATTCGTGTTTTTCCTCCTCTAGCTGCTTGACCTGCATGCGTAGCTGATGCAGCTCCTGATTCTTGGTCAATATTTCAAAGACCAGTTTTTCAGTTTGGTCCTCGCGCATTAGCTCCTCAATGCGCTGCTTCAAATGCACAATCTCAGACTCCTTCTCCTGCAACAAGGCTACATGCTCATCATTGGTTACAGCAGTTGCCTTCACCGACGCTGTTGCAATTTCTGCAGCTGCCTGCTCCATAAGCTTTTGCTTCTCTTGTTGCAAATTGCTTAGTTCAGTGGTCAAACGTTGCAAGTGGTCGCGTAGCTCATCCCGCTCATTTTGCGCCTGATTGGCCACATCTTGAGCACGTTGCGCATTAAGCTTTTCGCTTTGCAACTGTGTCTGCAAATCCTGGCATTCTACATTGAGTTCCTGATTCTCTGCCTGTAATTCATCCAACTTCGTCGATATCACGCCATCGTCTTGAACTGTTGTTGGTGTAGAAACTGAAGTAGTAGTCTTGTTAGATTCCTCGCCCCAGCTATTAAGCTGATTGAGCTTCTCTTGCAGCTCGCGTATTCGCGCCTGATACATTTGCACGTCCATATCCTGGCGTTCCTTAAGCTCTGCCATGCGGTCATTACCTGCGGTCAGCACATCTATACGCTTTAGGAGCTTATCTTTTTCTAGACCATACTGGTGCAGCAACTCCTCTGTTTTACTTTGCTTTGACTCGTGCAGCTGTATCTGATGTTTTAGCTCCTCAATAATGGCACTATCTAAATCATTGCTGTCGGTGGTGGCTGCTTTTGACTTGTACTCCTTGAGACGCTTCATTAACTTGGCAGTTTTGGTTTGCAGTTCGGATTTCTGCTGCTCTGCATTCGCGAGTCTGCTCTCTAAGTCAGCCACTTTAGCATTAGTTGCCACATCTAAAGGACTTTGAACATGGGCAACATGAACAGCTTCTTCAGCAGCTGCGCTCTCCCAAGGATCCTCATCCACACCCCAGTCTACAGCCAATTGGTTTTCCTTTGGATGGCATATATAAGCTTTTTCGGGTCTAATTAACTCCTCTACAACAGGTTCTGTTGAAGTTTCCAGGCTGTGCTGCAGCTTTAATGGATCGGGTATAATCGAATCTGTTACAGACTCGTTTTCAGTACCAAAGAACATATCTAAGGTGGGAGCAGATTGTTTCGCATCTGGTTGAATCATCTTCTCAAGAGCGGCCAGTCTTTCTCGTTCTTCAATGCTGGCGCGTAGTTCAGCAATTTCCTGTTCACGAGAATGCAACAGCTGCTCTAATTCCGTGAGGCGCGTTGATGATGCCTGAGTAGCTTCAGCGAGTTGTGCTTCCAACGTGCTCAAACGTCCATTTCGTTCTTCTAATGCCATTTTTAGTTCATTCATATAGTGCTCCATTTGCTGCCTCTGCTGTAATTCGTGGCGTTCCAACGCCACAGCGTCACGTTGTCTTTCCTCATATTCCGCAATAGACTGATTTCGTGCCAGCAGTTTCGTTTCCAGATCTTGGGCATGCTTTTCCAAATCGGACACATTACGCTGCAGATCTTCAATAGTGGGCTGCTCAGTAATGTTGCTGCTAAATGCGGCCGTCTCTAAGGCAGAATGTATTGGTGAACTGACGACGCCAATACCCAATTGAGTGGCCGTTAGACGCGGCTGAACCAGCTCATCAAAGGGCGAAGGCGCAGCTAGATCGCTGTTGAAAAACATGGCAGGAGCAGATATTACCTCGCTTGACTGAGCTGGAAAAGCATCCGCAGGGTGTCGAGTGGGAGGTGGGAGTCCACGCAGCAAGGCCAACTCTGACTGCAATCGCAGTACCTGTTCCGACTTCTCGGCAAGTTCGCGTGACTGCTCATCGCTAGCTGAAGCACGCTCGTATTGCTCTAGGCGAGCTTGCAGCTCGGCAAGTTGATCAGCCAGCCGCTTGTTTTCAGTCTGTATGTATACCTGATCATCTGTTTGGTTTTGGCCAAGTGTATCAAGCTCAGCAATTTGCCCCATCAAAGACTGCAACTCCTGGTTGTGATTGGCACAAAGCGAATCAATTTGACCACGCAGATTATCCATTTCGGTTTTATCCTGTAAAACTTGCATGCGCAGCTCTTGCAACTCCAATGCATCTTGCTCAGCGCTATCCTGCTGCAGACGTAGAAAAGTTACCTCGCGACTTAAGCTAGATCGCTCTCGTTCCAAGGTGCCTAACTCTTCATTGATTTTTGTTAGCTCATCGCTTCTATTGTTTAATTGCTCCTGAGCTCGCTCGAGCTGTTGTGTCAAATCTCGTGTCTCGGCTGTAGCACGTTCCATGTGTGCGCTAAGATCACACTCCAGTTCATCAAGCTCAGTTGTCTTCACGGCTAATTTGGCATCGTAGCTGGCACGCTGGCGCTGTAGCTCAATCTCGCGAGCGTGTAATTGCTCACGCAAAGTTTGTAGCTCCTCATCGCTGCGGTTGGCCAAACTGTCGCGCTCTGATTGCACATCTGAGGACAGCTTATTGTGCTTGACCAGCAGTTCATCGTATGCCGATTGTACATTTGCATGTCTATAGCGAGCTTCATCTGCATCAGACTTAAGCTCCTCGATTTGACGGCTTTGACTTTGATCCAGATCGCTAAGCATTTGCACACGCTTCAGTAGCTCAGCTGTATGCTCTTCGAATTGTACTTCGCGTTCCTTTAGTTGCCGCTCAAAAAGACGCTTATGGCCATCAACAGTTTCTTGCTCCTGAGTCTGCGCAGTCAATTGTTCCTGTAAGCTGGCTGTTTTTACCTTTAGATCGTTGTTTTCAGCTTCCAGTGACTCAATATAGTTCATATCCTCTTGTAGCTTTGCTTGTATACCCTCATGTATGGTCTCTAGCCGCGCAATAGTCTGCTCGAAGTTGGCCTTCTCATTGGCATACTGTTCCTTTAGAGTTTCGTGTTGATGCTGTAGCGCCTTATGCTGCGCCTGCAAGTCTTCCAAGGCTAAAGCTACCATTTTTGATTGCTCTGTGTCCAGTTCTTCAGGTTGCGCTTGTAACTGGTTGCGCAACTCTGTAAGCTCACGTTGTAGATTTTGAATCGTTGCATTGCGATGCTTTATCACTTCTTTGGACTTGTCAAACTTCGTTGACTTTGCTTCGAGCTGGCGCCGCAGCTCATTCATAGCCTCGTTGGTGGCATCTGCATCAATTCTACTGCATTCGCTGGCAGCTAAACGCTCGCGCAACTCGCGTTCCTTCTGCTCCCATTGAGCCTGCAGCGTGCCACTCTCCTGACGCAACTGAGCATTAGATTGAGCTGCATTTTGAAGCTCTGCCTGTAAACGCTGTAGGTCCTCTTGTTTGGCGGATTGAGCTACAGCCTCCTGCAGCTGATGCTTTAATTGTTTAATAACGTCTCGATTTTCCAAATTATGATGTATCTTGTGCTTCAGCTCCTCATTAAGCTTGGCTACAGTGGATTGCTCTTCATGCAGCTGTTGCTTTAGTTCGAGTAGTTCCTGATTGTTTTGCTCGTTGGGCTTCTCTGCTTGCAGCTGTGTCTGCGTCTCTGGAACCAACTTATTGTTGTTTTCGGTAAGTTCAGCAAGCTTCTTTTCCAACTGACTGATTTCGGAACTACGCTTCTTGAGATTGGCTGCATACTTCTTAAGCTTTTCACGCAGCTCTTTGTTATGCGTTTCACTGGCTGCGTGGCTCTCCTGCAGCTGTTTGATTTGAAGCTCCAGCTGTTGCTTCTCTTGAACCTGGTTTGATGTCGCTTTAAGAGCAGTAATTTCCTCCTCAGCTTTAATGAGCGATTGTGATTTTTCTTGCAGCCCCTGCAATAACTCAACAATTTGCTTGTTAAGCGAAGCAATGGTGTCCTGGTGTTCAATAACTTGCTGAGCTGCTTGAGAATCATTTATCTTCATCGTTTGCTCTTTTTCTTCCATTCCCTGATATAGCTCAATGATTTGCTTATTCAACAAATCAATAGTCTCCTGTTTGTTGCTCAGCTCAATAACTTGCTGCGCCGCTAGCGATTTGTTAATCCTAAGCGATTCTTTCAGTTTGCTGCACTCCTCGCTGAGAGGGCCATTGTCGTCGGCAGCTGGACGTTGTGCCAGCTCATTGCGCAAAGCTGTTATATCCTCATTACACTGTTGAATTTCCAAGAGCTTCATATTTAGCTTGTGCTCACTTTCGCTATAGGCTTCAATAAGCTGCTGCTTTTGCTCCTTAATCAACGTTTGCAAGATGCTCAACTCGCGTTCATAGGCATCATTCTGGCTCTCAAGCCCGCAGCGCACGCGAGTTAATTGCTCAATTTGCTTCTCATAAGCCATTTCCTTGGAATTGATGGTATAGTCGAATTGCTCGATTTGAAGTTGAAGGCTTACGATCTGTTCGCTTTTTTCGGTAATTAACTGGGTACGCTCTGATTCCGCTGTGCGCAGCTCTCGCAGTTGCTCACGTAAATCCTCAACTGTACTCTGCAATTCTGTACACTGAGCTTCCAATTCTTGAAGCTGTTGCTGTGAATTTGCATTTTCAGGAGCCGCTATGGCCAGCACTGGTTCTACGCTGCGCTCATGGCTGTCACGTAGTTCGCTTAGCTCCATTTCTAGCGCTGCCACAGCGTTCTTAAGATCCGTGTTCTGTGCTGTTAGCTGCTCGTATTCAGCCAAAGCCTTTCCATTTGGAGCAGTTACTGCAACCACGGTTTCTACCACAGTTACCGTTTCGACAGCATGACTGGCCTCCTTTACCTTTAGCAGCAACTCTGTCAGCTGTTTGTGCACATTTTTAGCCTCTTTGGCCAACTTTTTCGACACATTCAACTTTGTATTGCGATCGTTGGCAATTCGATAAGCCTCCAACTCGGAATTTAGCTTTGATAGTGATTTTTCGCACTTGTCGAAAAGCACAGATCCCTCGCCCCCACAGTCAATAGCAGCTACCACTTCAGATGATTTCTGCATGGAACTAAGCTCTTGACTGCTTCTTTGCATATTCGACTCAGAAATTTGGGTAGATAAATGATTTTTCTCCTTGTGCAGCAGTTCAAGTTCTTGCTCCAAGTTTGACTTAGCTGTCTCCAATTTGCGAACTTCAGTGCCATATTGTTCGAGCCGCGACTGCAAATCGCTGTTCTCACTGGTTAAGTATTCCATTTTTTCTAAAACTTCACGTCGCTCTGTGCTAAAGAGTTCAATTTTCTTAACAAGCTCCGCGCTTTCCTCTCTCAATTGTGCGAAGCTCTCGCTTACTTCTGGAGCCAGGTCAGTTTGTGTAAGTTCATCAACAAAACTTGGCAGCACATCAGTTGAAGCATTACTTTCTATGTTCTCGTCCTGTTGGGTTTCATGCTCATCGCCCTCACTGGCCGGGCGGCGCTTATTAAAGCGCTCTAACTCCGCGCGTTCTTGCTGCGTAGGGCGCTCGACAATTTCAATAGACTCAGCAGACGAAGAGGAACTTAATTTCTCCAGTTTATCTAACAATTCCATATTTTCATTGACATAATGCGTTAATTTTTTATCCAGTGCATCCTTTTCAGTTTGCAATTGCTGCAATTTTTGTTGTTGTTCCATACCCACTGTTTCTAGCTCTTGGACGCGCTGTGACAATTGCTCTTCCAGCTGCACCTCACTGAGCTCAGACTCAACACGCGCCGATTCGCTGCCCATCTGTAGAGCTTGCAAAGCCTGCTGCAATTCCTGCTTTTGCTCTTCTAAAAGACGTATTGTTTCAGCTTGCTGCTTAACAAATTCAGAACTAGGCGCAGTAGCTACTGCTTCTTCGCTGCCCGTATCATGCATTTGAGATAGCTGCCATTGACCCTTCTCGTCCTCTAGTACAGTCAGTTGCTGCTGCAGCTTATCATTCTCTTCGCTGAGACGTGTAAGTTCCTTTTGCAGCTCACTGCTGTTCTTGAGCTTTTCCATTTGCTTCTCCGTTTGCTTGCTTTTCAGCTTGAGCTTAATATTGGTCTTATTCGATTCATCTAGCTTTTGTTTGAGCTGCTGCAGTTCGGTTTTTAGCTGTTCGCTAAGATTGGCATCCTCATCGCTGACCGTGGGCAAGAAAATGGATTTATTTTTGCTACTTTGCATGAGCTTTTCCTCCAGTACACGTAGATTTACGTTGAGCACATTTAATTCGGTTGTTTTTTCTGCCAAATCTTCCTGCTGCGAGGCTATGGTTTGATTGCGTGCATTCAGTTCTTGTCGCTGCGACTCTATAATTGCCTCCAGTTCAGACAAACGCTCTGATATGCTTGCATCGGTTATTTGCAATTTAGAATTGTTAGAACTGTCACTCAGCAGCGCCTCGTTTTCGGCTTTTAAAGAACTTAATTGATTTTCTAGATCCTGCACTTGCTTGGCTAGTTCTGCGTTGACCTGCGCACCTGTCGAGACGTTTTGTCCAAGGCTGGACTTTCTGTTTTCGCTTTGCTCTTGCTGCAGCGCTTCTAATTTTGCCTCCGCAGTATTAAGCTTTTCTCTTGTAATGAGCAGCTCATCGTGCAACCCAGCGTGCGATTTTTCTAGCATGTCGTTAATACTCTCCAATTTTGCATTGCGGTGGCGTGTATCAGCAATTTCTGTTTGCAGCTGGTCAGGTTCAGCAGAGTTTTGTTTCCACAAATCCCCACTTTGCTGTGCAAGCTGAGTCTGAAGATCCTCAATCACACTATCCCGTTTGTTAAGCTCATTTCGCAGTTCCAATAGTTCTTGCTGCAGTTCCTGGTCCTTTCGTTTTTCCTTTAATTCTGTTAATTTAATCTTGTTTTTAAGCAGCTTCAGCCGCGCCTCATCGAATTGCTCCGCTTTCTGCTGCTGCAGTTGTAAATCAGCTGCAGAGCGGTGCCGGGAAACTGGTTGGCTACCGACAGAAGCAACTGAGCGCAAATCAGTCATGGAAGAACCCAACTCTGTCACTTTGCCAGCCAAATTGGACTTGACGGACTGTACCGATCTGGCCATATCTCGCTTGCGTTGCTCCAGCAGTGCCCGGTTCTGCTCCGTTCGTTGAGTCAGCATAAGCAGCTTCTCGCTGCCACTCACTACCTGCTGAGAAGTGGGTGATTCGAGCTCTTTTATTTGGTTGGGCGTTCCTAAGTGAGATGAACCATGGCGCTGGGCCATTTCGGCGAGTATATGTTGCGAGTCGAATGATTCGTTGCGTGAACCAGCTTCTGGACTTAGTCCCGCGCCTGAGCTGCGCGATTTTAGCACTGTGAGCTTCTGACCAAGTGTTTTTAAGGACTCCATGGAATCATTTGCGCTGGACTTACGGCGATCACGAAGTGCCAAGAGACGTTCCTAAGCATGTAATTAAATCAGTGTAAGGCAAGGTTCTACGAAAACCACTCAAGCTTACCTGTTGTTTCGATAAATTCTCACGTAAGCTGTCCAGATTTTGAACGCGCGTCGCTCCGCCGCCAGTATTAGTGCCTGCCGTAAGATTCTGCGATCGTTTAATAACATGTTAGTATACTTTCTTTGCATAAAATTACAAATAATATTTTTACTTTTGACAACGGAAACTGCGCATTCCTGTCCGTTAGCTGCGATGCCTGCTCCGCATCGTCGTTATTGATTGCATAGTTCTATAAATTTCAAGTTTCGATTAATATAGTGCAAGCAACTGCCATGAAATGTTTAACCCACCTGCACATTGGAAAATTCGTTGGAGCTTTCCAGGGCAACATCTGTGACATTGTCTTCAGACATTACGCGTTCCAATTGTAAACAGAGGAAGACTAACTAATTACCAAAAACAAAGGCACTGACTACCTTCGCAATGGATGTATCCTATGTCGTGTGTATCTAGTGTGTTTCGTTCTACTTACTATCGACATTGACTGCAACAAATATAATAACAATGGTTAATAAAACTTGCTGTCCTAATTGACCACCACATAGTAGGTAAGAGGCATTGAAGCTAGGAAATATTCGTGGCACTGACGTGTGCGACTTCTCAATATGTGTGTATGTGTATATGTGTGTGTGTGTGTGCGTGTGTACGTTGTAATTTTGACATGCAAATCAATGGAACTTTTTGTAGTTTTAGCGCGCATTGTAATCGGTAAGTGTTAACTGCACATATTTTATACGCCTGATGAATTGGATAAACATCTTGCACATTAAACTAGTTAATATTTACCAATTATTGTGTTTCTATCAACAAAAACTAAATTCCATGTCAGCAGTTAGTGTTGGCTAATTATTGTCGATGTACCGAGCACATTATTCAACACTCAAGATAAAAAACCGTGTTATCGATAGCTGATTATTATTGTTAGAAATGAGAAATATTCAATTTTTATAATTTTGTGTCTGCTGAAATTTTCTTTAATAAAAATATGCAAATAATATTATTATAAAACAATGAAGTAAATTATACAAATGAGTGTTTTGGGACAAAACTCCTAAACACTTATTTGTATAATTTACTTCATTGTTTTATAATAATATTATTCCAATAAAAATAAAGATAAAAAATATGCAAATAATAAATAACAACATACGATGAGTAAACAACAACAATTAACAATTGCAATAACCAGTAATTTAATTTAAGGGAGGATTCGAGTAAAAGATCCTGGGATTGAAACCGTTTCAGCCACTTCGCGTATTCTGGAGCGAATAGAGACATTTCAGATTATTATCTTAAGAATTCAGAGATCCCTTTTTAATTTACGAGTCGTTATACGATGCTACTTGTTGGACAGAGACAGTTTATTTTTGGGAAACAAAAGCCAATCCATTTTACCAGCTTAAAACGAAAAGGTGTAGTAGAGTACATCGTCTAGCCTTTGATTTCCTGGTTACCCACCTTTTGATGTGAAAAAAATGTTTGTGCGCTTTAAACTTAAGTTGTTTGTTTCTTGATGTGGGCCAAAGTGCGATATTTTCCATAAAGCGTAAAACCGTTTATATTTTTAAAAACATTGAGTAACACATTATGTATCCTACTTTAATATTAGCTTGACAGTTCCTAAATTATTCAAAATAATAATAACTTTACCAATAAGATACCTAGTGCTGCTGCCACAGCTTAAAATATATATATATTCATCTTTGGGCTTAATAGCTTCACTATTTTAGCTGAGGTAGCATTCCACTTCATGTAACATTAAATTGTCAAAATTAGGATTTTACTTCTGCTGCAGCAGCTTTAAGTATATCAGCGATAGCCTCATGTCCCGCCCTCGTAGCATACTCTGCAGCAGTCAAACCTAACATATCCGTATCTTCTACATTTTCCATAAAAGGAATTAAGTATTGCACCAATTCTACATAGCCGTGTAGCGCCGCCGCATGCAGCGGTGTACGTCCCGAAGGATCTGGTTGCGATAGATCTGCGCCTGCCAATTGATACGACTGCAGTCGGACCAAAGCTCCACGTGATGCTGCCGCACACAGCTGTTCTCCAATAGCACGAGTGGACCCCGTCAAATGAGCACCACAGCTAAGAAGCAGCTGGATGATCTCGTGGCTATCCGTTGAAATAGCCTCCAAAAGCGGGGTACGATCGTAGCGATCACGACTATGCACTGAAACGCCATTTCTCAACAAATGCCTCACAATCGCAATGTTGCCCAATTGGCAGGCCAAATGTAGCGCCGTGCGATGATCATGATTTGAGCCTGACAAGTCTGCGCCATATGCCTTCAGGTTGTTGATCTTGCGAATATCGCCCTCTGCCACGGCAGCGTTGATCATGGCCGGGAAAAGTGTGGCGCCAAGTTGATCAAGTTCCTGCGGTGAAGACAAATGCAGTGAGCGAGCTACAGCATCGACTAAGTCGTAGTCCTCCATTTTGGGCGCAGTTGTAGCTGTAAGTTCGCCACGCAGATTTGATAGCATCATCTGCAAGAATGGGGAATACATTACATAAATTTATTTATGCAAGTAAAAAGGTAACTTGCCTGCTTCTTAACGTCCAGCGACCACTCTGTTTTGCCAATGACGTAGGCCAATTTGGTTAGCGCCGCCTCTGGAGTCATATCGTAGCCCGGTAGGACGCCTATTTCAAAAAGCACTCGGCCTGATTCATAAATCTCTGCCACAGAGCCATTCGGGCATTGTGTGCAATTAATAATAAGCACACCACGATCAGTAGCCGCCTTTAGCTCGTCAAGAATATCACGGCGATTTGAAGGAACATTACCGGAACCAAACGATTGCAGCACAACACCCTTCATGGGCGGTGCCAAAAATGCACGAAAAGTAGATAGGGAAATGCTAGGAAATATGCGCAAGAGACCCACATTTTCATCCAAATTCGTGTGCACGCAAAAGCGTTCAACACTGCAAGGCCGGAAAATTAGCCGATAGTCTATATTGACATTAATGCCGATCTCAGCCAGCGGCGGCACATTGGGCGAGTCAAAGGCATCCAAGGAATTTGAGCTAACTTTGACAGTTCGATTACCGCGCATAAGTTTATGCCCAAAGAAAATGCACACCTCCGGTATGACATAGTTGCCGGCTATGATCAGAGCCGATGTAAAATTATCTTTACCATCGGTGCGTGTCTCAAATATGGGTATTTGCGAGCCAGTAATTATCACTGTCTTGCCGAGATTCTCTAGCATAAATGACAACGCCGAGGCGGTATAGGACAGTGTATCAGTGCCATGCAGCACCACAAATCCATCGAAGAATTCATAGGATTGCTGTAATATAATATGTTAGTTAACGTATGGACCGCTTTTAAACCATTTTTATACTCACACATATGTCTTGAGCTATACGCGCCCAGTCGTTCATTGTCATATTACTAGAATCTAGCAGTGGTACATATTCTGTAATCTGATAAAGTACGCGACGAGATTCACCTTGCACAAAGGGTAAGACCAGCGGTGCCATGGCTGCCGACGTGCCAAACCGGCGTGTGGCATACTCCTCATCATGTATGTTGGGATACTTGCGAATGCTGCGCACCAAAGCATTGGGAATTGGCGCTAAAGCTGCAAAAAATTACAATATATCAAGTAAGAGTGTCTCGGCTATGGTAAGAGGAGCAGCTTACCATTGCGCTCATTGCGCATCATGCCAATAGTTCCGCCAGTGTAAATGACGCGCACGCGTGCCTCTTTGACATCCTGTGTCATAAGATTTCCATCGCTTTGGTTGCGTCGCATAGAGGGACTTTGAAGTGTGGGCGATGCAGGTACTGTATTTTCCAAGGACGTCATGGCATTTAGCCGTAGCTTTGGATGCTCTTCATTGCTTATGTCAATGGGCTTGCTGATCGCTGCTGGTACGAGATTGCCAGAGCCCGAAGACTCGTCGCTGATCCTGACTCCATTGCCAGCCATAGAGCATGTACACAGGTATTACGACGAAGTAAACAGAAGCTCTAAAAAACATCAAAGCAAATTCATCTTATAAACAACGTAAACAACGTAAAGCAAACGCTTATCGCTCTAATTAATTAGTAAAATAGTAAAAGTGTATCAGTTAATCTTTATAATGGCAAAATATATATATTGTTTTGGTTAACGTTTCAATTGATAATGTGATAAATGCATCATAAGCAACTGTCCTACGTGATTTAAATAATTGTTTTTCTAATTCAAAATGTAAAGAAGTTGAACCATAGTTTACTTTACTAGTGCAATGTCGTCAGACCTTGTGACTAATGTGTTTGCACGGTGCGTATCTTAAGTATCTACCCAAAATTTCTATATACTATATGGATATGTTATTTCGCCAGTGCTAATAATATGTGCACATACCAAATGTTTGCAAGATACTTGTATATATGTACATATGTATGTATGAAAATATCTAAGCACATACAGTGCGTGCTTAAAAGTAGGCGCCCTACTACTACACGTGCACACTTTTTGACTTAATTGAGTTGCCAAATGGAATTTAACTAAAAACTGAACTATTAAATTACACCTTTATAGAGCAAATGTCGAGTATTTAACTATTTACCCCCAGTTGAGTTGCTAATTTTTTTGATAAGCAAATTATTTACGCGTGCTGTTCAACATATGTTTTGTTAGCCAAACGAAAGCCGCCTGCTATGCTAAAGCATATGCTTGAGTTAACATTTAAAGCAGAGTTAACAAATTTAAGCAGTCTGGCAACACTTGCAGCTTTAAAGCACATCCCAAAAGCATGCTACTACTTTTCAGCGCTAATATAACATTTGTTATGATATCGTTTGAACTCAGTTGTTCATTCCAGTACAAGAAATTAGAATTTAATTCTAAAATATAAAGTATTTGAAGCCAGAGCAACAAGGCCTTCAGGCTGACAAGAACTATTCTCAGGCAAAAGCTGTATGTAAGTAGTGCTGAAGCATAAAAGTATGGTCATAGCATACTTTTAGGCAACGCTTTAGGTTGCAAGCGGCTGCCATCCATGTTACCATGGCGGCGCTAGTTGTGTCAAACATTTAAAATGATTTTTAAACTTTTTAAAGCATAACAGTCAATTCCAAGGCTTTTGTGTAGACTGGATGAGCTTCGTAAATGTCCAGTCTACATATTTTCGCCGCCTGCTTTGAATTCGCCGCAAGGTTTACTAAATGCTAGGTAACGCATTGCGCAGGTTCGTTATACGCGAGAACGTGACGTCACAATTGCGGCTTTATTGCGGCTTTCATATGTGAAAGCCGCCGGTAAGTACCTAAAACTCGTCATTTTGTATGGAAGACAGCAATAATCTGCATATTTTGAATGAATTTGGTCGAATGAAACTTATTTTTTGCCCACAGAGTTCGCTAATAATCTTAAAAGGTATATAAACCAGCTAAGTCATAAAATTGCTCTGAAAAAGTTGTAAACTAGTAATGCAAAAACAAAAAGATAAGAGCATATATTAAATTTAAAAAAAATCGCCACAGATAAGGACTATACACTAGCTTTTAAATTTAAAATTAGAATATTAAATAGTACTACGATCACTTTGCGATGATGTGACATTTGTAAGTTCACATTTAGGATGTTTCCTTTATTGAGCATTTAAACCAGAAATGTTATGGTGTACACCAACAATTTACACCACGAAATTCTGCATTTCTGCCCAGCCCACACGCTTGGCTATGATAAGTAAGGTACTTCTGCCCCAAAAGTGTTTTGTAAAAAGCGCTAACAACTGTGTGTGTAGAGCTTTCCAAATTTAACACAAGAAAAGCACGTCTTGGGACACTTGATTGCTATTGTTAGCTTGGCACTTCTGCATTTCTGCCCGACTAAGTTAACACCTTTATATGGTTTAATCTAAGTTACCTTAACGAGCTTATTAATGTTAACAGGGCACATTCTTCAATTGTAAATTTAAAAAGTATCAATAAATAGAACACGATGCACCTTGATCGTTTTAGATTCTTAAATATATATTTTTTTTTTCTTAAAATGTGACCCTTTTACGAACATTGTTTATTTCGAGTAATATCGGGTTTTTCAATAGGGTCGCTACAAAAGTAGACCGATAGGAACAGCCAACGACGCCATATTTTTTCCCGATCTCTTGACATTTCTCTTCAGTAAGGTTTGCCATTTCATCATGGAAAGACATTCGATCCAACAATGAGTCGAAAATATTCAAATTTACTACCGAAATTCCAAGTCAGTGGCCTCAACTTTAAGAGCGCTACTTCCAATGTATGGTCATCATAATTGTCCAGCCAGATCAACAATTGAGGGTCTAGAGGAAAAATTTGAATCCACAGGCACAGTACAAAATGTTTCCGTGCCAGTGAGAACAAAAAGTCATCAATTGAGGAAGACCCAAATCGGTCTCTCACACGTCGTTCTCAAGCGTTCCTCACGTACGCCATGAGTCACTATTGCATCGCTACCGCTCAATGATAACCGAATATTTTTGGCCCGAATTGGATGATATGGACTTGGACAATAAGTGGTTTCAACAGGACGGCGCCACAAGCCACATGGCGAATGTCACAATCGATTTATTGAAAACCAAGCCGCCTCGGTCTTCCGATTTGACGCCGTTACACTATTTCCTGTGGGGCTACGTCAAGTCTATGGTCTATGCCAACAAGCCAGCGACGATTGATGAACTTCGTAGGAATATCGAACTTGAAATTGCAGCAGTATCGGCCGATTTATGCTTGAAAGCCGCCGAAAATTGGGTTCAGCGTTTGGACTTCTGCAAGCGAGCCCGTGGTGGCCATGCAAAAGAAATCGAGTTCCATACATAATGGCATCGAATGTACTTTTACAGGAATAAAGAATTTCATTGATATCCAAAACCGTTTGTGTTTTATTTAAACAAACTTTTGTAGCGCTCTTATTGAAAAACCCTTTATTAATACTAAGAACTCTGTAGAAGCGCTTACTGAAAGTGTGACGTCATGCGCAAAGAGAGAGAGAGAGAGTAAATAAGTGGTTTAGTTCTGCAAATGTTACACATGTGTAAAATGTAAAATGCTGCTTCAGGTTGCACAATAATGATAAGCTGCTTAAAAAAAGGTATTTAATTAAGGCAATTACAATAATTGTAAGCTTAAAAATAAAAAAAACGGAATTCTATTACGACTTGAGGCAAAAATAAACTTTATGTGGACATTGGAAACAGTTTTTTGTGAATTTGAGAAAAAGTCAAATTAACTATTTGCTTGTTAGGCTCACATAATTTTATACTTCGTTCTGCATAATTATACTCTTTACAGAGAGTGTAAAGAAAAGATCTGACTAACTATATCTTTGACAGTTTTCATCAGATCTTAGTTAGCCAAGTTGATGACTATATCTTTACAGTGTTCACAGACTTATGCGGGCAACTGTATATATGTATATTTGTATATAAAGTATATGTCTTAGGTTTACATAGTTACGTTTTTGGTAAAAATTTGCTGCAGTGATTATTTTGGCTGCTGCATATTGAAACTTTTATGCGGCCGTAAAATGCGCTCCTTTACACCTCAAGTGGCAATCATTATTTGTCTCCTCCGGATTCGGATTCGGAGCACCCCCAGCAGCAACAACGGTACACTAATCACCCAGGAAAGTGAGAGGGTAATATGCATGGATAGAGAGACTGAGACTGAGAGAGAGGGTGAGAAAAATCACTAAGACGCTGTGGTAAACAACAAAGGTAAAGTTGGGAACCCTGCCAGATGTATGGGGGGTTTTTCTTTTGTTCTGGGGGTGTTGAGGGGGCGTACTGAGTAAGTACTTGTATAAAGCGAATACATTTATATTAAACTAAGTAGTAGATATATATATATATATACTTGGTATATATAGACGCTGAATTGCGTTGGCTGGGATCAGGCCAATACCATATGAAGCTGATGCTGGGAATGTCGTCTGATGATGAAGCTGAAGATGATGAAGTGGCAGTACTGTGACAGTTACAACAACAACAACAACACGGATAATGATTATAATAATAGAAACATCCAAGAAGCAGAACGAACAACAACAAAACCAACACAAAAGAAATTGTCACCAAATTTTCCATATAACATAATTGTGCTTGTAATGTTCCATTAAGCACCTGGAAGAAACGTGTCATGTGGAATTTATGTGTTTTTGGTTTTTTCCAGGAAATTTCAATTTTTAATACAAGCCGTGTCTTGACTGTAAAATACGTTGCTCATTGTCGTCATCATTTATGTGTTGGTTAGTGTGAGCGCTAGATGGCGCAAGTGAGCTTTATCGAATCGAGAACTTTTGAACGGATTTGTTTTGTTATACTACCACTACGAATTCGGGACTCCTAAGTGGAGTATAGAGTCTCTTGGTTACATTCGTGAAATTAGCACCTCCAAATCCTCTGTGCTGGTTGCCGTATTGACCAATAATTGTTGGGTACCTCTTGGAGACATGTTTCCTTTGTTGTTTTGTTCCATGTTATTCTGACATCTTTTATGAGAATCAATAACTGATGGGTTCAAGGATTCTTTAGTTGGAAGCCGCCGCTGATATGGGCAAACAGACTTACCTTATGGCAATTTGGCTGCCCGGGTGATAGTACCGCCCCAGCCTAGGTCACGCCGGCTAAAGCTGGGCTAATCAGCTACTCCAGTGCTATAGCCAACAAACGAGCCTCGGAATAGACGGATCAACAAGACGACGACCGGATTTGAAAAGGAAAATGAGAGTTAGAACCTGGAACATAAAAACAATTGTATGAAAAGAATAAGAGCTGGTGCAAGAGATGGAAGAGTACCGATTGGATCTGCTGGGACTAAGTTAGGTAAAAAAGAAAGGCAGTGGTGCCCTAGGTCTGCAGAACGGATATAAATATGGTCAGAAGTGAAAGAAATCACTCAGAAGTAGGGCAGAAGAAGTCGATTATACAAGAAATCGAGGAGAGACAGCTAAAATGGTTCGGACATCTACGTTCGATGGACAAGTCAAGAAAAGCCAAACAGGTACTGGAAATAAGAACGGAAGGCAATACAATAAGAGGAAGACCCCGAAAAACTTGGAAAAATCGCATTCAGGATGTGGGAAGGATGAGAGGCAGAACCCTGGCAGAGATGAGAAGAGAGAGCCGGGACCGACCTTATTGGAGAAGATGGATGTCCCGAGGCTACTCCGATGCCTAACAGCAAATGGGGATTGAAGAAGAAGAGGAGAGAAGTTTGTTGAGGACTGCTCTTGTCTTTAGGACTCTTCCTGGACCTTACCAGCATGGTTGGCCCTACCGATAGCTATGCTGCCGCCGGCATCGGTCTGGGATTCATCGCCCTCTCACCACGACATGGTGGCAATCCCCGAGAGGGATTTGTTTGATTAACGGATCGCAAATTAGGTCCAAGCGAAAAAATTGATTTTAATCAAACTGCAGCCATCATATATTTGAAAGGATCTTCATGTTTATACCCTGTACCATATGGTACAAAATCGGTAGACTATATCAACTAGCTCCCATAGGACGAATCGGTCCGAAAAAACGTTTTTTATACAAAACTCGTTGTATTTCGTTTATTTGTAAACATTTTTGAGCTAACTTCGGCATTCAGATCTTTTTTAAGGTATCAAAGCACTGTGTCAAATTTGATCGAAACCGGTTGACTATATCATATAGCTCCCCTAGGAACGATAGGTCAAAAAAAAAATTTTTGCTTAAAAATTCTTCTGTTTTTGGTTTTTTGTGAAGGAACCGAATTTTATTGCAAGCTAGTGGTACAGGGTATCCCAAAGTCGTCTGCGCCCGACTTTACGTACGCCATTTTTATTCATAAATTTACACTTAAATATTATTTCATAGTTTTGATTTTTATTGTAAAAATTATAAGAGTTGCAACCATGTATAGATTTCTCGCCCAAAAGAATCTGCTCTGTTTTATCAATGTCGTTACTGTCATCATTAATGTTGCTCCTAAGCTCGAACGCTAGGTGGCGCAAGCAAGATGCTGCACAATTTTGTTTACAATAATTTAAATAGCATTTAAACTAAAAGTTAATTTGCTAATGGAAAAAAACAAAAACAAGTGAGTTGAAAAATTCTTCGTGGAGTTTCTCCACATTTAAATTGTTGTACCAAACAGCGTGAAAGCGCCTTTAAGTAGGACCCAATTTATGTCAACTTATAAAGGAACCGCTTTCCAAGGCATCCTCACATGAGCAGCGACAGAGAGAGAGAGAGAGAGAGAGCTGCCAGGGTTGCATTGCAGCCATATGTAAGTCGCTATATATTTACAGCTACTAAACTGTAATCGGGCCACACACCGGAAGTTGAAATGACTTGAAAATTTATTGCATTTGCTGTTGCCAACGTCGTTTCGTTTCGTTCCGTTCTGCTCCAATGTTGTAGTTGGTTTATTTTATTTTTATTCTTTTTTTTTGTTTTGTGTCAACTGCTGTCAACTCTGTCTTGCACGTGCCTTCTCTCTCGACTCGACGCGACTCCTCTCTCAGGCAGACGCCTAGCCTCGCCCTCTCTCCCCGTCACTCTCTATTCCTCGTAGTGTGCCACGGAAGTGGCACGGCAGTCAATTGGCGCCGCAAAGCAACAGCGCCACAACCAAAGCAACCTGCAGTGAGTGCTACAGGGGGACAATAATGGCAAGAACCGGGAGCCGGAACCAACGCGAAGCCAGGCACAGATTTGCAGTCTGGAGCGGCTATTGCAAAAATTGAATAAGTCAGTCGGCCGCCGCGGCGGCGGAGGGAAGAGAGACGGCATGCCGTCTTCTAAGCACACTGAAAAAATTAAATTTCAAGAAAAAATAGTTATTTTCCCATATTTTTTTTACCGAATACCAATACCATATATAGATTTTTTTCAGTTTTGGTACATCAAATATTATTATCGTGCAACTAATCGCTTGCGCCATCTAGCGTCAAACAACATTCACATTTTGTCATATCCACCTAGCGGCAAAAAAGTATTAACATACGGGTACACTAGACAGCAAAACAAATGATGACGATGATCACTGGGACGATTTTTTTTTTGTTAGGTTGGAAAAGAAGTTCAAGAATTTATTGTGGCTTGAATGAGTTCCCTTTAATTGATAAGAACTTTTTTTAGCCATTTAATCTGGGTCCATATGGTTACTTTCCTTAGCAACATCATCAAGACAGTCGAGGAGTGCCTACAAAATCAGTTCGATTATACAAACCGAAAGTTTTTTTGTTCAGTGTAGTCCAGGGTGACGACACTTGGCCAAAAAAAAGGCATATCTTAGTATATACTATGTGTGTGTGTTTAAGTTAGTGCATGTGTCTGTTAGTGACTAAAACGATATATGCCGGCAAGGATTGCATTCCTTGTGGAAATGTCCTGACACGATGCTGCCGGCTCTCGCTTTGAAACGTTTTGCTGCTTATAAAAATCCATTAAATTATTTAAATTGCATGGAAAATAATTTGATGGTAGCTCTTAAAAACACACACACACTCACACACACACATACACACACATTCACACACAGACACACACACATTCACACACACACATACAAGTTTAAGCTGATTTTTTGACAAAGTCGTCGAACTTGCCAACATCTCAGCCAGCTTTAGGATGAATCCAATGCTAAGCCAAAACCTAAGCACTGCCATATTTCCCTTGCTCAGGATTTACTTATTTCTCAAACTTTATTGCATATGTATGTACCTATATACATATAAATACTTATGTACATATATGCCTATGTGTAATTTTATACTCTATACCTTCATTGGGTTCAAGGTATGCTTGATTCGTCGACAGCTTGCAGCTTGGAGCAGGACTAAAACACTCTTTGGTCATGATGAAATACAAAATAAAGTATTCAGCTGTGTTCCGGAAAACGAAAAATTAAAAAAAACTCTTCAGTATATAATTATTTCACCAATTCGCTTTAATTCCTCTTGCAACAAAAGATTCGATATCAAATCACGTAAATAATTCGTTTTGTTGAAATTGAAAGCACCGAACCTTCGGTTTCAATACAAATCCGTATAAAAGGTTCGAAAGCATCGCCATCAGTAAAATAATTTTTTTATCTTAATTTAGCTATAACTTTAGAATGAGGCACTTATAAGCATTGGGATAAAATTAAAAAATGTTCCTATATCATCGTTTCTGTCTTCATTGATTTGTTTATTACAAAAAATAATAATAAAATAATACATCATCGTCGTCGTGTGGCCACCCGCTCTTGGGTTATGGCCAACCTCAGCAGCTCTCGCCAGGCGCCTCTGCTTTGCGCGCGTCTTCTCCAATTAGAAATACCAATGGAGGATAGGTTCTCCACCACTTGATCTTTTCATCGGAGTCGTGGTCGTCCCCTACGTTTTCGTTCGTCGGCTTTCGTTTCGAATACCTTTCTCGCTGGATCAACGTTATCCATACGTACGACATGGCCGAGCCAGCGCAGACGTTGTATTGTGATGCGCTGGACAACATCTATGTCTTCGTAGAGCTCGTACAACTCGTGGTTTATCCGTATGCGATAGTCGTTCTCAAAACGAAGATTTTACGAAGAATTTTTATCTCAAACACCCCAAGAGCAGCTGCATCTGTCCGTAACACAACCATGCTTCTGCGCCGTATAACAGCACTAATGAGCGTCTTGTTAGAGTGTTGTTGTTCGAGAGAGGTCTCTGCTGCACATCTGCTTACTGTGTGATTATTCGCTTTATCTCCAGGCTGATATCATTTTCGGTATTAACGGCAGTGCCAAGGCACGTGAATTCTTTGACCACTTCAAAAGTATAGCGGTCCGCTACAACATGGGAGCCTAGACGCCGAGCGTCCCTGTTCGTAGACAGCATATACTTCGTCTTGCCGTCGTTTACCCACTAGACCCACTTTCGCTGAATCCTTTTCGATTGCGGAAAATGCAGCAGTAACATCTCGCTTACAACGCCCGATGATATCGAAATGGAAGAAGCTGGACACTCTTGTAAAAAATAGTGCCATTGCGATGATTACCGGCCTGCAGCAGTACCCCCACCATCACAAAATTGAAGAGGTCATATGATAGAGGGTCGCCTTGTCTGAAACCTCGAACAGTATTGAAAGGTTCGAAGAGTTCCGTTCCTACCTTGGCAGAGCTGATGGTGCCGCTCAATGTCATTCTACAGAGACGAATCAGCTTTGCAGGAATAACGAACTCAGACATGGTGGTGTATAGGCGATTCCTTATCGGGCTATCGAATGCATCTTTGTAATCGTTGAAGAGATGATGGGTATCGATCTGTTTTTCGTGAGTCTTTTCCAGGATTTGGCGTAGAGTGAAGATCTGGTCTGTGGTGGTTTTACCAGGTATGAAGCCGCACTGATAGGGTCCGATCAGAGTGTTGGCATATGGCTTCAATCTTTCACATAATACGCTCCACAGGATCTTGTATGAGATGGCAATAAGACTGATTTCCCGGTAGTTGGCGCATATCGTCTGGTCACCCTTTTTCAATATAGGACAAAGGACACTGAGCTTCCAATCGTTGGGCATAAAGTAATACTTAAATATAATTAAATTGAAATTAGTCAAAAACAATGTAAATTTGTTTTTATTATTATTGATTTTGTTACGCTACAGAGTAAAGTGTATCCGACTATCGGATATTTGACAAATTCAAAAATATGTTTTTTTTTTTTTTTTGATATTTTTCCGCGTTGTTTGCTAAAAATAAAAGCATCTGCCAGGGTGCATAATGGCAGACAGATGGTAGAGATGGCGCCGACTGGGGGTTGCTGGGGATAGGCAGGTTGGCCTTCAATGCCTCAGGTAAAGTCAGGTCAGTCAGCCATGCAATACAAATACTCACACAAACAAACAATCCCACATTTAAATACACACACACACGCACAGTACCATGTATATATAGATGAATATGGTACATAGAGCCAGCCATGTTAGCCCAGTCCTTTGGTTTTTAAATATATATACAAATTTTTTTTGCAGGCGCTAAAATGCAGATGGAGAACGTTGTTGGCACACTGGGCCAAAATACTCTATACATAGACATTAATTCATTGCAATTACACTATACATAATTACTCACCGTCGTGGTCATCGTCATCGTCATCATTTATTTATACAGACAAAAATGCTTAAAAATTGTTCACTAAAATTGAAATTTTAGCACACTGTGCTTAGGTAAAAGCATTGTGGTCCAGGTGTGGCATGAAGCGCATTAGGCTGCACATGTGCGTGTAGGTGTGTGTGTGTGCGTGTGTGTGTGTGCATTCTATTTACAGTCTGGTAAGCCCTGCGCCAGATCTAATTATTATTTACCTCGTCCTATACTGCTGTGTAGCCCGCAACCAAGATTGCGTCCATAAGCCCAAAGTGGAAGCCACCATGCAGCCCCTGTTGCGCCGCTGACGGCAATAACTCAACCATAACCCCATCCATGGTCATGGTAGCTCATTATAACGCAATACATAATACTGATTTTATAGTTTACAATGTGGGCACAAGATGCAGAAGACCAGCAGAGCCATGGCAACAACATGTTTTTTTTTTTTTTTTGCCAATTTCCCGCCCAGAGTCACTCCCGCCACTCCCTCGCACACGTTTATCTACACACACTTGCTTTCGCTGAGAATCCTTTCAAAACATACACACTTACACTGACACACACACACATACACGCACACACATGCATTCATTTTATGCCAGCCTATTTAACTTTTTTTTTTTTTTGTGATCACTTTTGCCCACATTATGTAATTTGCTCAACGTATTATGTGTGCACGTAATTATGTATGTGTATGTGCATATGTGTGTGCTTGTGTGTGTTTGTGTGTGTTTTTGTATATGTGTGTATTGTTTCAAAGGAGCACGGAGCATAGCAAATAGCAGGAAATGGCAATGACAGTCAACGAACGGTACAACGCCGCCATTTTGCCTTTCGTCTTCCGCCATTTTGCCACCATTGACTTAACGCTGTGCCCCGTTCCCGTTAGTGGCTCTGCTTTTTGTTAACTTTGCTTTACCATTTCTCTGTTTTCATCTTTTGCTTTACGTCTTTCGGTTTAACGTTAACGTTGTGCATTTGCTTTAATGATAGAAACCAAACCAAATGCCAAAATGCAAACAAAATTCACAAGTCTGAACAATCCGACTAAAATATACCCTACTAACAGTAGTCTGGACAAAAAATAAACCGAACATTTCCGGCTTAAGAGCTTCGAAATCGGGTAGAAACTTTAGGGGATATAGAACTATCTACGATCTACAAGCAAACTACAATGTTGGATTTTGAAAAATGCCCGAAAATTTCAATTTCAATAATTTTTACTTAATCTGTACATAAAGTGTATCACACCAATATCTCTCGATCTTTATGTTTTTATACCCTGTACCGTATGGTACCAAGGGTATATTAGGTTTGTGCAAGCCGAAAATGTATGTAACATATAGAAGGAGACGTCGGAGACACCCCAAAGTTACCTAATATATGATCAGGGTGAATAGAGAAGTCGATATACCCATGTCCGTCTGTTCGTCTGTCCGTCTGTCCGTCTGTCCGTCCGTCCGTGTGAACGCCTAGATTTCAGAGATGGTAAGAGCTAGAGTTACCAAACTTTCACATTAGATCCCATATTATTCCATAGGAGGCAAGTTTATTTTATTTTTTTGATATCGGTGATAAATTATATAGCCCCCATGGAGGTGTTTGAGACAACCTCGACAAAAAAAGCGTTTTAGATAAATAATTTGTTTGTTTATGAAGATATCGTAACCAAATTTGGTATTCGAAAGTTTTTTATAGTTCCCAATCACTGTACCAAATTTGATCGAAATCGGTTGACTATATCATATAGCTCCCATAGGACCGATCGGCCAAAATAACTTTTTTAAAGAAAAATTCGCTATATTTCGTTTTTTAATAAAGATATCGTAACCAGATTTGGCGTTTGGAAATTTTTTAGACCACTTAAGCAGTGTGCCAAATTTGAACAAAATCGGTTGACTATAGGTCCGATCTTCCAAAAAATCGATTTTTTAACAAAATTTGTTGTGTTTCGTTTGTTTGTTAAGATATTGGGACCAAATTTGACATTCGTGAGTATTTTATAGTTCCTAAGCACTGTACTAAATTTAATCCAAATCGTTTGACTAGATCATATAGCTCCCATAGGACCAATCGGTCCAAAAACACGTTTTTTATACAAAATTCGATGTGTTTTGTTTGTTTGTAAAGTTATTTGAAATAAATTTGGCATTCATATCTTTTTTAAGGTATTTAAGCACTGTTTAAAATTTGATTGAAATCGGTTGACTATATCATATAGCTCCCATAGGAACGTTCGGTCAAAAAAAAATTTTTGCTTAAAAATTCTTCTGTTTTTGGTTTTTTGTGAAGAAATCGGACTTTATTACAAGCTAGTGGTACAGGGTATCCTAAAGTCGTCCGCGCCCGACTTTACGTCCGCCATTTTTATACCCTGTACCGTATGGTCCAAGGGTATATTAAGTTTGTGCAAGCCGAAAATGTATGTAACATATAGAAGGAGACGTCGGAGACACCCCAAAGTTACCTAAAATATGATCAGGGTGAATAGAGAAGTCGATATACCCATGTCCGTCTGTCCGTCTGTCCGTCTGTCCGTCCGTCTGTCCGTCTGTCCGTCCGTCCGTCCGTGTGAACGCCTAGATCTCAGAGATGGTAAGAGCTAGAGTTACCAAACTTTCACATTAGATCCCATATTATTCCATAGGAGGCAAGTTTATTTTATTTTTTTGATATCGGGGATAAATTATATAGCTCCCATGGGGGTGTTTGAGACGACCTCGAAAAAAAAAAGCGTTTTAGATGAATAATTCGTTTGTTTATGAAGATATCGTAACGAAATTTGGCAATCGAAAGTTTTTTATAGTTCCCAATCACTGTACTAAATTTGATCAAAATCGGTTGACTATATCATATAGCTCCCATAGGACCGATCGGCCAAAATAACTTTTTTAAAGAAAAATTGGCTATATTTCGTTTTTTAATAAAGATATCCTAACCAGATTTGGCGTTTGGAAATTTTTTAGACCACTTAAGCAATGTGCCAAATTTGGTCAAAATCGGTGGACTATATCATATAGCTCCCATAGGTCCGATCTTCCAAAACATCGATTTTTTAACAAAATTTGTTGTGTTTCGTTTGTTTGTTAAGATATTGGGACCAAATTTGCCATTCGTGAGTATTTTATAGTTCCTAAGCACTGTACCAAATTTAATCCAAATCGTTTGACTAGATCATATAGCTCCCATAGGACCAATCGGTCCAAAAACACGTTTTTTATACAAAATTCGATGTGTTTTGTTTGTTTGTAAAGATATTTGAAATAACTTTGGCGTTCATATCTTTTTTAAGGTATTTAAGTACCGTGTCAAATTTTATTGAAATCGGTTGACTATATCATATAGCTCCCATAGGAACGATCGGTCAAAAAAAAATTTTTGCTTAAAAATTCTTCTGTTTTTGGTTTTTTGTGAAGAAATCGGACTTTATTACAAGCTAGTGGTACAGGGTATCCTAAAGTCGTCCGCGCCCGACTTTACGTCCGCCATTTTTAATATCGATTTTGTTAACGAGATATTGACAAACAACTAAAAAAAGTGGCCCAAAAACATGTTTTCAAGCAAATCTCAAAAACGGCTCTTAAAAAAAAACATTATAATTTTTACGAAGGTAGTCAACCTTAAAATCCTTAAATTTGTAAACGAGTGGAATCAATACAAAATCCATTTTCATTTTTATACCACTTTGAACTTTTTGTTTACTGCAGGTAGTTCAGAAATAGAGAACACTCTAGCCGACTTGATTTGGTTTCCCAAGAACTGTCTACACAGCACAGTGTGCCCAGATTGTCCTATTATGGCCAAAAATCTGCCATGATGAAATTTTACACATATGTTTTTGAATGATTGAAGTTTTTTTTAATATATAGATAATCCAGACTAAAAATGAAAAAAACCAAATTTATTTTCAATTAATAAAATTGGTCAGTTGAAACTAGACCCTATTTCGCACAGAGGTCGATAACAATAATTCTTCTCAGAAAACTTGGGGTTTTAAATGTATGTTATAGAAATGAAAAAAAAAAAAACGTTTTTTTAAATATAAATAAATAAATAAATACCATACAATTGGGCTAAAGAAATAATTCCTCAAAAAATCGTTGAATTTTACTCGATGGGAATTTTTGTATAGAAAATTAAATTTCGAAAATCGGAACGAATTACATCTATATACTATATATAAAAGAAACTTAAGTTTAACGTGTTACGGGTGTTCTCATGAACGCGTCGATGAATTTCAAATCTGATTTTTGCGTGTGTTAGAGGTTGTCAATACGAAGGTTTTTTGCAAGAAATTCAACGAATCAAATTAATTATCAATCTAATCGTACTGCCCAGGAACGTAAAGACGGCAACGAACATGAAAAAATTCGGCTAAGACAGACCTGTGAAGCGCGACATTCGACTAATAATGGTGCAAGTTTGAATAGAGCTGCAAACTTATCTAAAAATTTTATATTTTTCCAGATAAGCTAACTAGAGAATCTAACGATTTTTATTTAGTTAAAATTAGTTCATTAGTTTTATTATAAAATAAACAAAAAATTTATATATTTTTATTCGATGAAATATCGAATAGTAAAAAATCAACGAACTCTCAATAAATACTCTACTATATTTAAAACCGCAAAGGTTTTAAGTCCAATTTTATTTTTCCCTGAAATTTTTTTTTTTTTTTGACCCACTGTGCAGCGGATAATAGTCGCATATTTTTATACCCTGTACCGTATGGTCCAAGGGTATATTAAGTTTGTGCAAGCCGAAAATGTATGTAACATATAGAAGGAGACGTCGGAGACACCCCAAAGTTACCTAAAATATGATCAGGGTGAATAGAGAAGTCGATATACCCATGTCCGTCTGTCCGTCTGTCCGTCTGTCCGTCTGTCCGTCCGTCTGTCCGTCTGTCCGTCCGTCCGTCCGTGTGAACGCCTAGATCTCAGAGATGGTAAGAGCTAGAGTTACCAAACTTTCACATTAGATCCCATATTATTCCATAGGAGGCAAGTTTATTTTATTTTTTTGATATCGGGGATAAATTATATAGCTCCCATGGGGGTGTTTGAGACGACCTCGAAAAAAAAAAGCGTTTTAGATGAATAATTCGTTTGTTTATGAAGATATCGTAACGAAATTTGGCAATCGAAAGTTTTTTATAGTTCCCAATCACTGTACCAAATTTGATCAAAATCGGTTGACTATATCATATAGCTCCCATAGGACCGATCGGCCAAAATAACTTTTTTAAAGAAAAATTGGCTATATTTCGTTTTTTAATAAAGATATCCTAACCAGATTTGGCGTTTGGAAATTTTTTAGACCACTTAAGCAATGTGCCAAATTTGGTCAAAATCGGTGGACTATATCATATAGCTCCCATAGGTCCGATCTTCCAAAACATCGATTTTTTAACAAAATTTGTTGTGTTTCGTTTGTTTGTTAAGATATTGGGACCAAATTTGCCATTCGTGAGTATTTTATAGTTCCTAAGCACTGTACCAAATTTAATCCAAATCGTTTGACTAGATCATATAGCTCCCATAGGACCAATCGGTCCAAAAACACGTTTTTTATACAAAATTCGATGTGTTTTGTTTGTTTGTAAAGATATTTGAAATAACTTTGGCGTTCATATCTTTTTTAAGGTATTTAAGTACCGTGTCAAATTTTATTGAAATCGGTTGACTATATCATATAGCTCCCATAGGAACGATCGGTCAAAAAAAAATTTTTGCTTAAAAATTCTTCTGTTTTTGGTTTTTTGTGAAGAAATCGGACTTTATTACAAGCTAGTGGTACAGGGTATCCTAAAGTCGTCCGCGCCCGACTTTACGTCCGCCATTTTCTATTTTTAGTTAAATTTGAGCATAGTAGAATTCTAGGCAAGTGCATTAGGATACAAAAAATGGACCACAAAAAGGATATTAGTTTTGGGAAAAACATCAAGCTAACATTTTTTATTAGGCTTACATTTACAGGCCAAGTTTCGAGATGAATTGGCAATCCAATCAATCATCTTCACTCTTACTGAGATCTGGGCAGGGAATGAGACGCATTTCCAGCGTGTGCATCGTTTATGCCACAAGTCCATAATGCCCCTAAATCTACAGAGTATAACAAAAATAGAGAGGAAAGAAGAAAAACACACCTTTTTAATGAAAATGCGAAAATGTAGTGGAAAACTTTTGCATGGTAACGCATAGTTGGTATAAAAAATGCAAACCGAATACAAAAAAAAAGGAAAAACAAATTAAACCACAACAAAGTTAAATGAACGAGTAACATCTCAGATTAAGAGTATGGAGCATGTATGGAGCATACTTATGTAAAGCAAATGGGAGAAGAGTACATATCTATAAATATGTTTTTTCTCGGGTTATATATTTTTACCAAAATATTTAAAAAAAAACTCGGGCGTCATCAATCGGTATACCCTATAATACCAGCACAAGCTTAGAAATAAATTAACCAATTTGTATGGGGGCTATATTATATAGCTCCAGGCCCGTGGATCCCAAAAAGTATCAAGCGCTTAAATATTAGACGACACAAAACTTTTCTTTCAACGATCATGTCATCCAATGATCAGCATAGTAGCCGGTAGCTCTTTATAGTGAATATTCCCAACGAATATTGTAACCGCCTCTCACGAACTTCAAAGTTGCGGGCCATTAAAACCGGATTGTTTTTCTAAATAACATTTTTACAGTGCTACAATACTTTACTGCTCTTTACTATTAATTTCTTAATAATAAATATAATAATATTTCAAGTTCTTATTACGAAACAAACCGGCTGGGCGACGGCTACACTAGACTACAAAGTTTTAGGTCTCTGTAATGTAAACTTTTAATATCAGTTTAAGTTTCAATTAATGGGAATTTGTAAGTTTTAATTTTTTTTTTTTTTTTAATAATTTCGATTGACGTATTTCTTTAATCTCCCGAAATTTTATAAATTTTTGTCAGCATTTTTTTTAAACGTTCCAAAACTCTTCATAAAGCTTAGACTACATTTTTTTTTAGGGCTTTATTATACGTTTTTTTTTGTTGAGCAGTGTAATTTGAATATATTGTTGTTAAAGAATCGACCTATATAAATATAACTTCAGTTCAGATCGGCTGTCAATCAGCGATAGCAGCTTCTCCAAAGTCAAGCAACGGATAGGATCATGTGGAAACAAATATTCCCAATTATTGTAATACTCTTGGCCATTAGCTTGCAGTGTATGGCGGATGGTGGTGGTTCTAGTTTGCGATATAAAGGCAATGCCCGCCATCCCAGTAAGTTATTAAGTTTAAAGGATTTAAGCGAGGATTGCTCAATTCCCTTTGGCAGATTTAACCGATCACTGCTACTATGAAGAACTTAAGTTGGATGTGCCCTTTAATCAAGTTTTGAAACCAACTAATCGTAAGGGTTATTGTGTGGAGGTTGAGTGCGGTGAGGATTATCTTTTAATGATCAGGCAGTAAGTGTTTAAACATCGTGCATATTATTTCCAACCCTAAAATTTCTGCATTAAATATTTTTTTAGCTGCGATCGCCCCTCTTATTCATGTTTCCCTGGACCAGATGACTATTCGAAACCTTTTCCAGATTGTTGCGGCAGATGTGCTCGAAACCGTAGTCAAAGGGTTTCTAAAACCGTTGCATAAATTTATTTAAACATTTTTATAATAGTAAACAATAAAGTTTATATTCTCTCACTATTTTTGGCTTTCGGCATATTTTTAAAAATTTTTTGTTGACCAGTGTAATTTGAGTATATGTATTGTTGATAAAGAATCGACCTATATAAAAATGACATCAGTTTAGTTCGGCTGACAATCAGCAACAGCAGCTTCTCGCAGCCGGAACTCCAAAATCAAGCAACGGATAGCATCATGTGGAAACAAATATTCTCAATAATCGTCATAGTTTTGGCCATTAGCTTCCAGTGTTTAGCGGATGGTGGAACTAGTTTGCAATATCGTGGCAATGCCCGACATCCCAGTAAGTTTTTTAGTTTTAGAAGTAGTTTCTGCTTGGATTGCTTAATTCCCCTTTGCAGGCTTACCCAATCTCTGCTACTATGAAGAACTTAAGTTGGATGTTCCGATTAAACAAGTTTTGAAACCAATTGATCCTAAAGGTTCGTGTGTGGAATTGGACTGCACTGAGGATTATGTTCTAACGATCAAGCAGTAAGTGATTAAACAGTTTTGTACATATAATTGCCGGATCCAGTATTGATGCCCTAATTACTTTACTAGCTGCCCTCGCTACCCCGCTCGTTGCACAGCGGCACCAAACGATGCTTCGAAATCTTTTCCAGATTGCTGCGGTAAAATAACTTGTCCGAACTGAAATTGTAAACGTTTTTGAGTGAGCAATAAAGTTTGTAAATTTTCATTAGCTCGAGCCAAATATTTCAAGCTTGCCGATAAGTCGTAACAAAAAATCGAATATATCTCTCTGATATGTATAGGGAATTTTTATATTTGCCTTCAAACCGCATATCGAGAAAGTTTACAAAACTTTCCATAAGCTAAAAATGGTTTTAAAATAAAGGATATTTTATTTAGAGCTATACAAGTTTAAATTATAAAATGAATGGAACCACGGAACTATTATTTCTGTTAAAAATTGCTCTGGTGTCTATTCATAATGAATTGTCAAACCAAACTCTATAAAAAACAATTATCAGCTGTTAATGCGTTATCCAAGCACCGGTGTCTGGCAAGGATGCTCCCTATCACCACTTCTATACAATATAGTAGTTGACGAGGTTATGAGAGATCTATGCAGGTCTAGGCGTCGAATTACGTGGAGTCTCACACGTCATTTGGATGACCTGGATTACGCGGACGACATGTGTCTCATCTCTCATAAACGTAGTGATATCCAAGCCAAAGTGAATGATCTCGAAATACTGGTCAGCAAAGTTGGACTCTCAATAAACGCATCCAAAACCAAAGCGATGCGTTTTAACCACACCAGCCAAGTTAGCATAACAATCTGCGGGAACACTATCGAATTTGTCGATAGTTTCTTGTACCTTGGTAACACAATCTCCACCAGTGGTGGGGTGCATGAGAATCGTCTCAACAAAGCGCGATCAGCGTTTGGACGCCTGTTCCATATATGGAGAAACTAGCAAATAAACAGAAGAACATAGTTGAGGATCTTCAATGCGTACGTGGCTGACCCCGCAGAGAATGATGTCGAAGCTGCAGACATTCGTCTACAAGTGCCTAAGGATAATATGCTGTATATTCTGGCCCAACAGGGTATCAAACACGGAACTATGGGACTGTACTAAAGAAGTTCCTATCTGCACTCAGATAGGAACGCGCAAGTGGCGTTGGATAGGCCATGTCCTTAGGAAAAATCGAAGCAGTTTGGTCAGGATGTCTTTGGAATGGAACCCCCAAGGAAGTAGACGAGTGGGAAGGCCAAAGGCAACCTGGCAACGTAAAATATTAAAATAATTGTCCCTACACAACATAAGCTGCGACACAGCTAAGCAAGCTGCGTCTCATAGAAGCCCTAAGCTCCCTGGAGGAATACTAAAAGGTGGAAAAAAAGCGTTGTCAGATAAAGCAGTCTTACCAACTCAGAGTTGTGAACCTCCCAAAAAAACACACTGCATCTGTTATAAGTTTTATCCATTGCGGAGGGTGAGCAATTTTAAATCTTAATGTTGAGATTGAGAGCTTTACAGACAGACATGGATCTCTCGCTATGATACGCTTTTTGGTATAAAGAACCTATGGCTTGTCACGCTTCCTTCTGTCTGTTACATACATGCCCTTGATCCTATGGGTACAATGTATAATACCGATAATCGGGATGAAGCGGAAAAAAAAAGTTTAGCACTTGTCAGACGTAAGATCTAAGAGCGACAGACAAACATGTCTGGTAACCCTGATCACATCAGCGGGTGATGGTAAGAGCTAGAGTTAGCAATCTTTCGGATTAATTCCCTATAATGCCAAGGGAGACAAATTTATTAATATCGGATCTCGAAAAAAAAATATCTCTCAAGTTAGAAATTATCGCACTCTTTATTTTCTCGTAGCTATTTTGCTTCTGTTTTTCTTTTAGGACAAAATATCGCATGCGAGGAAAATGAAATAATATTTTTCGCTCTGCCTGTTAGCTTTAATCTGACACTCAAAGCTCAAGATATCAGTATGTCGAACCAGATCTCTACCACCTTATCATTTCAAGAGTGAGGCTCTTTATATTAGGGACTCTATAATAATAATCAAATTAAGATATCTGGAGGTCAAGGCGTAGCAAAGCCCACCACACGCACCCAAGAGTTGGCGAATTAAAGGGTCCTGACATTTATTTTTTTTTCTTAAACATGTAAAGAGTATTGATACAGTGTTTGTTTATAAAGATATCGTTATTTGCCATACTGAAGTTTGTTAAGATTCTCGGTAAAAATCAATTTAGAAATCAACTAATATTTGAAACAAAACCAAACTTCAGCTATATTCTAATATATCATTTATTGGAAGCTGTCGTAACTGTCATTTATACTTTCTTTTTAAATTAAAAAATATATTTTTTAACTCCTCAGCAGATCCAGTATATAAGTTGTTAAACATTTTGTTTTATAATATTATTGGAAACCTCTATGGTTGCCAGGCAACTCAAAATTGGCTAACAAACGACAGCCATCTTGATATTATGAATAATGTTGCCGTTTTTAAAATAATTGATTAACAAAAATGCCTAGCAATTAATTTATTTTAAATTATTATAAAATATTATGCTCTGTATAAAATAAAGGACACGGTCGAATGCTTTTGGCGCCAAGTGGCGAACCGCAGCGACACGCATGAAAATTTTCGTTCTGCTCATCATCATCATCGTCATCATCATCATCATCATCAGCTTTAACACAATTATCATCAGCCTTAATACCATAATCATCATCTTCAACAGCATCATCATCATCATCATCATCATTCAGCATGAATGTTGCCGTGCTGAATTTTAATTAATTTTTAATGAAGTGTAAAGGCATGCATGTGTGTGTGAGTGCGAGAGTGTGTGTGTGCGAGTGTGTGTGTGAAGGACATCTGAGGTTCGCATTGACAGGCTATAAAATGGTATATGCGCGTAACAGTGTAAAGTATATAACTATCTTTTTATATGTAGACATAAGTATGTGCTTAAAACATTGATGTATCTCTTTTTATACCCTACACCCCAAGGAAGAGAGAGAGTCACATTAAGTTAGAACCAGAGACATACTACCACTCAACTCTTCATCCCTTCTCCGGAGAACTTCAATAGCAAAAATTACTCTACCAAATTCATAGAAAACTGCTTAAATCGTGATATGGAAGCAAATGCCATAACTATGGGGTTCCATGCTTATAATCGGGACATAGTTTCTAACATAATTGTCTACCAATTTACATTTAAAAAAAAATGGCGTACGTCAAGTCGGACGCGGACGACTTTTGGATACCCTGTACCACTACCTTAAAAATAAAATAGGAACCGGAAAAACCAAAAACAAAAGAATTTTTAAGCAAAAAATTTGATTTAAATATCTTCACAAACAAACGAAACACAAAAAATTTTGTTAAAAAATCGATTTTTTTTGGAAGATCGGCCCTATATGATATAGACAACCAATTTTGTTCAAATTTCGTACAATACTTGGGTACTCTAAAAAAATTCTGACTGCCAATTCTGGTTACGATATCTTCACTTAAAAATGAAATATAGCGAATTTTGTATAAAAAAGTTATTTTGGCCGATCGGTCGTAAGGGAGCTATATGATATAGTCAACCGATTTTGATCAAATTTGGTATAGTGCTTGGAAACTACGGAACTTTTCAAAACCAAATTTGGTTACGATATCTTCATGTACAAACGAATTATTTATCTAAAACTTTTATTTTTTTTCGAGGTCTCTGAAACACCCCTATGGGAGCTATATTATTTACCCCGATATAAAAAAAATGAAGTAAACTTGTCTCCTTTGGAATAATATGGGATCTAATGTGAAAGTTTGGTTGCTCTAGCTCTTACCATATCTGAGATCTAGGCGTTAAAACGGACAGACGGACGGACAGACGGACATGGGTATATCGACTTATCACCCTGATCATATTTTAGGTAACTTTGGGGTGTCTCCGAAGACTCATTTTGTATGTAACAAACATTTTCGGTTTGCACAAACTTAATATACCCTTTGTACCATACGGTACAGGGTATAAAAATATCGATTTTCCAAGATTTTACGGAGGCGTTGCCCCTTAAAAAAAGGTTGAACGAATTTTTAAAAATATAATATGATATAAAATAAAAAATAAATGAATAATAATAAAAAAATAATAAAGAAATTGTCCACCAATTTATGGACAAAAAAAAATAAAGATTTTCTCAAGATTTTACAGAGTTGTTACCTCTCAAAAGATGATTTAACGTATTTAAAAAAATATAATATAATATAAAATAATGCTGTTATCATCTTCTTTTAGTGTTACAAACTTCAGATCTCAGATTCCAAAAACTTTTTAAAAAGTCCAAAATTTTACAACTGTATTAAAGAAATATAAATAAAATATATAAATATATATAAAACCCCATCACACAACACATTTCGTCCTATATTATTCCCTATTACCACATAAAAAAATACACTTTCTTAAGCCTCCAATAAGAAATAATGCCTATATTACGATTACACAGTGACTTTTATTCAATTCAATATAAATTGCGTCAACTTCTAAATATTATATCCTTAAATGATAATAAGGTTATCAGAAGCACTCAGTCAAAAAACTTGTACATGGCAGAGCAATAGAATATCCCACAAAGATCAAAGCTGCAAATGAAATCCAAGGCCCCTGTATGTCAAAGATCTAAAAAACCTGAAATTTAATCAAAAGAAGCGCCCATTAAGTTCTTCTTCCAAATGTTATTATTTACTGATATGAAGATAAGGCTAGCTGTAAAAAGTTAGTCAGTATCGTTTGGTATATTAGTAGTATTATTAGTATTTTTTCGTATATTCCTATTTTTTATTCAAAATTCTACTTTTAGGAATTATCATTTACTTGCCATCCGCAGATTTGGACACCCTAATCTTATGAATCGTTTATAAACCGATTGAAATTTAAGACAAATCTCTGACTATGCTATAGAGCATACAATAGTCGGCATATTCTGATTGAAACTGGACCCCCATCTTTTTTTATTTATTTTTTTTTTGCTACACAAGCAACTCAAATGATGAATGGCTGGCAAATGAACGAGCCGGCTGGCTGAATGAATGAACGAATGTCTGAAGGACCGAAGGACTAAAGGACTGAATGTATGACAGGCTGATAGAATGGATGGATGGAATGGTTACCATAGTTCCACAACAAATTCCAACTAGTCGATTCCCATATGAAAAGCACTGGCAAGAAACTTTTATGTATTGGCTTACAGACCAAATTAAGGCTATAGTAATGTAGTAAAATTCTTCGAAATAAATATTATTCAACTTGATGTTTATCGAATACCTATGGGCAGGGTTGACAACCCACTTTTTGTTCAAACAAAATATGTCTGAAAATTTAAATACGAATACAATAACTAGTTGGGTTTTATTTGCAAATATTTTTGTTCAGCAAAGACATTATATACGAGTTTCCCTGCGTAGGAGTCGGATTAGATTAAATAGGCCCAGAAACAGAACAGCCCTAACCATATTGAGCATGAACCGCTGAAATGCAATCCAAGTTTAAAAAAAATCCAACACCCAAGGATTCTAAAATTGCCTTCAAAAAATCCGTACTTTTAAATTTTAACGTTGTCTAAATTCGAGAACCCTCTACACTGTGACATAACCTCCAAAATACCGCGTTTTTGAGGTTATGTTAGAGCCTTGAAGTCTCGACACTTTGAACCTCGTATTAACGTATTCAGCAGTTCCAAAAACTTTTAGTGGTATAGCACACAACACTTTTTAACACAAATGTGCTTACAATTCACAAACAGCTTAAGCAATTTTGCAGTTAGTAACTCACTATTTATTTAAAATAACTATTTATTTATTTTTTATTCATATATAAGTTTGATTTTTCAAGGTTTCAGATGGTTCATGGGTATCAATGGAATCAAAGTTTTATTCATTACTTAAAAAAAAGTAAGAAAAACTAAAGACGGCAACAATTAAACGCAACCTTTCTGCTCAACTCTATCAATTTAGGTAAAAAGAAAATCGATTTTCTAAAGATTTTACATAGCTGTTACCCATTAAGAAGTATTGGTGCAAATAAAATTACTTTATAAATTCGTTCTTTTACCACTGTCGTGTTCGTTTTTCGGAGCACGGCTGAATATTCACAAATAATACTAGATATTAATTTAATCTTTTGAAAATCTATCTATATATATAATAGAAACTTATGTTTTATCTGTTACGGATGTTCTTATGAACGCGTCGATGAATTTCAAATCTGATTTATGCGTGTATTAGAGGTTGTCCATACGGAGGTTTTAAGCTTTTGCGATATGTTTGTGTGTACTAGATTGTAATAATAATTTAAAAAATTTAATACCCAATGTGAATATTTAAGTTGGACAGAAACTAATGAAAGTAAACTAGTCCAAAAAATCATATAATTGTCAAGATAAGCTAACTAGGGAATCTTACGATGTTTATACACTTTAAGAGTATTCAAAAAGTTTGGGCAGGACTCGCTATTACCACATAAAAATAATTCAGCTAAATTCAGAAATTTCAGATATAATGTGTAAGGTAACCCAAAAGTGATCCGAGTTAGCGCATCCTACAAGCAGCTTCGTTCACTCCTTGCTCCAAATCTTATTAAGATTACAACAAAGACTTGGAGACTTTTAATAATCAGCTGTTGTACGTCATAGCAATATGGTTGGAGATCTCAAGATTTAACTCATCTACGTTGTCATCATCAATATAAATACTTTCATGCCAGATGCATGGCAGTATGAGTTCGTTAGTGGCTACATTATTAATGGGCTGGATGCCAGCCGGCGGGTCTTTTCCAGCCGAAATGAGATTCAAAGTAACAACTTGTGCTGAATTAAAGACTTTTTTCTTATATAAAATTGAGTACACTGAGAAAAAATAGCATGAGATTAAACATTGGGTTTAATTGAACTGCTTCGGTCACGAAGTCGTTTTTTTCTTCGATGCCGACTTGGTGGGCACATCATTTTGTTTGATTAGCTTGATCCTTCGTTTGCGGGGAACTTAAATTTTTATAAAGTAAGAAAGACTAATTAAGACTTATCTCAAGAATAGAATGAACTGGCCTAAAATGAATTTATGTCTGGGATACGGAAAGTCTGACCTTACTTCGTTTCCTTTCGCACAGTGCACACAACTAAGATATCCGCCTCAAGGCAAATGTCAACGCACCTCGGTGGGACGGCTGTCGCTCAAGCCGCCACCTTGGGATTAGCTAGCTACCATGTTGCAAGAGCAAGAGCAAGAGCAGGAGCGGGAGAAAGAGTAAGAGGAGGAGCTTGAGCAGCAGCGACTAATGCCACATCGTGCTTACACTTAAGTGTTGCTTGCGGCAACTGTGACGTCATAAATACATATGTCAAGCGGCAAAAGTTTGTTGCATACTTGAAGGCGCAGTCAGTTGTCAACAAGGAGCCGGCAGGATGGATTCAAAGGAGCCCAAGACGAAGAAGGCGCTCTGATTGAAGTGCGTGCAAATAAACTTGCTGATCCGATTACAATACACATGTCTGTACATTTCTATATAGTATATCTAAGTAGGTTTGTATTTACATACTTGAGCATATGAATTGCCGCCATTGCGAAAATATCTACGTACGTGATTTAATTTTACAAGCAAAACCAAAAAGTTGCAGCCAATTGCTCACGGACGACTCACGACTTGTTTATTAATGCCTCTCTGACAGGGCAGGGCTGTAAGCCAGATCCAAACGAAGCGGTTTGCTAGCCGTAGACCTAATCTAAGGATTGGTTCCTGTTGTTGTTCCTGCGAAAAGATTTTCTTGCTCCTATTTTGTCCATCATTGATTCATATCCTTGGCCTTCTTTGGCGCTAAATTTCAGAATTAATAAAATTTGTACACTTTATGGGAAAAATAACGCCGATGCCAAGGAAACAAAATAAAGTTTTCTCTCGTGACGTAATAAGCGAACTAATCTGAAAGTTTTTTGAAGGTTTTACGAGATCTAGGCGTTCGTACAGTCGAACAATTTAAAGACGATTCGAAAGTATTTGATGGACACAAAAATAGGTGAAAGTTCAAAATTTTAAGTTTTTCCGTTTTTGACCGCATTGCTCTATATAAATTTTATTAATATCGGTTTAAAAATTTGCCATACCAGTGGCGGCCACCCTTATGCACATTTACTTTATTTAGATTAGGGTGGGCCAAATTTTTCTACGACTAACTTGGGTCACTTCAAAAAATGCTTAAGAAAACGTACCTCTTAAATTACTTTCAACTTTCCCACTTTTCAAAATATTTAAAAGTAAGATATTGATTTTTTTGCTCTCGATCCATTTTTGATACTTATTTTTTGTGTATTTTCTGATTTAATCGCCATTTTTGAAGAAAATGTACGAAATAATTGTAAGAATCGATAAATCATTGTGGAAATAAAATGACTTTGTGCCCTGCCTTGAAAATTGGGTAAGGGGTACTCTTTCATAAGCAATATCGTGTCCAAACGTTATCTAAAACAGAATCCAGATATCCAAAGATAGTGATATTAGAATCGTGAAAAATTCATTAGATTTGAAATGAAGACTTTTAAAAATATGTGCATCTTTATCGTATATATATCATCTTAAAGAGCACACCAATACCTCTTAATCTAATCGTCTTTCATGTCGATACAAAATGTTGTTTTACGAGATATTAAATAAAAAATTTTACATCCATTTTAAAGTTTTTTTTTTCAGCAAAGTTTCTTGAAATGGAACCAAAATCAACATTCTTAATTTGTTTGATTCCCTGATATACCCTAATAAAAAAACATATGGTCGTTCTCCGTGAAATCAGCCCCTCTTCATATTTTAATTTTGAAGATAAATTTTTGTTTTTAGGCTTAATTTTCGTCTATGGGGATTTTTGATGTTTCGAAATGACGAAAAGTAAGTTCATAATTTATTTACAATCTTTAATTTTATTCTCAACACCTGATAGATGATATTCAAATACTTTTGGAGTAGCTGATTATAAGCACCTTATTAGTTTTTCAAAATTTTAAAATGGCGAATTGGATTTTATGTCTTATAGCACAAGTTGGAAAAATTTCATGAGAATCGGTCCAGCCGTTTCGGAGGAGTATGGTAACTAACATTGTGACACGAGAATTTTACATATAAGAAACTTATGTTTTGCGTGTTACGGGTGTTCTCATGAACGCATCGATTAATTTCAAATCTGTTTTTTGCGTGTGTTATAAATTGTTAATACGGAGGTTTTAGGCCTGTTGCGATGTGTTTGTGTTTATTGATTCGTGAGATATACGCATTTTTGTGAATATCGTGAATAGTAGCTCCGTAGAAAATTGCTCAACACCGGGTATTGGATATTAAGTGCAGACAGAATCATAGCCGCAAAGGGGTTGAAATGTAGTTCCTGTGGGGCATGCATTTATTAGAGATGCTCTCTTAAGAATACTTTAGTTCGTCCATACGGGTTTTTAGAGAGTCATGAAAGTCAACTAATCCAAAAATCTTATGATTGCCTACATAAACCAACTAGAGAATCTAACGATGCAGGACAACGTCTGCAGGGCCCACTAGTAAATATATACTATTCTCTATTTTATACATCAATTTTGAAAAAATAATATTATTTCTATTTGAAAAAGAATAAGCGGAAGAAATTACTACGGGTAATCCATATTTAGTACTGTTGACTAATTTTTACTTGCAAGTATCGAGTTTTTATAATTGTATTTTTAATATTATTATTTTTATTTTAAGGTAGCCAGAAATCTCTAGACTAGTGCTTACCCATTTATGTTTACTCACTCTATAGAAATTGTTAACGTTCTATAGTTCTTTAAGCCTGAACCTTCAAGGGGATCAAATGAATCTGAACCTGAACCTGAACTTGGCGCACAACTTGGAACTTCTAAAGTGTGCAAGCTTGCTCTTAAACTTACTGGACGACAGCTGGACCTCAGCTTGCTGCCTTTTGGGGGGGGGGCTTATTGTTCCTCAAGTATTGCACAATTTTTAGAAAAACAATAAAGTTTTGCATACTTCAGGCAGTGAATATTTTATTGCATACTTTAGCGCGCCGCAAAGAATTATTTGCTTTGTACCAGAGAGAGAGAGAGAAATCTTTCTTAAAGCAGCAGAGAGAAAAAGCAGAGAGGAGACCTCGTGACGTTGCAGACGTTGCTTATTCTGGGGGTTATCAAAGTTTTAGAGTGACCAGAAAAGTTCACTTTCAACTTATTTATTTTATTATGGTTATGCTGTTGTTTTTGTTGTTGTGCCTGTCTTAGGAGCTCCAACCTTGCCTTCAGGGAGGTCAGTTTGGAAGTGTACGTCGTACATATATATAATATTTAATTAAATTATATTGTCCAAGCGTCAAAAAGCTGCTGTCAATAATAACAGCAACGGGGTGGGGGCAACGTTGGAGGGTTGCTACCAAAAGCTGGCATTTTTAGAAGAACTCTGACAATAATAAACCCATTACAATAGAACTGACTATTTAGACCTAGAGCTGAGCAGCTCAGTGTCGCATATATTATATATGCACATAACAATGACATAGGTACATATATACATACATATACACATATGTATACATAACATATGCTATCTATATTTATGTATTTGGGGGGGTGGGAGGGTCTAAGAACTTGGACCAGGCTGATTTGACAGTTTTGTTTGGTCAGTTGGTATTCTCATTAACATAATCGCCAAATCATAATCTGTAAAAGGCACGCACACAAGAGCTAAATCAAGAAAATGTTGCCCAAATACATATATATATACTTTTTGTATATGTATAGTATATTATATTATGTACATATATTTCAGGTCTTGTGGCTTTGAGTTTTGGTATATTAGGGACCATCAATGGCTCCGCCGCAAATTAATTCAACTGCCAAGCGGTTAACCAGCATTGATTTCCATGGCCCTGAACTTGGCTAACTTTTTGTTTGCTCCAGGGCTTTTAATTGGAAATACATATATACGTAGAATGTGAAAAAAAAACAGAAACAAACCCTAAACCCGTACAAATTGAGACTTGAGGCCAGACAAACCTCAAATGTGTTGGCAAGTAACCAATAATCGCTGCTAGACGAAGTCAATAAATTTTTCAGGCAGTAAAGTGTCTAGAGGAGTAACCCTTAACTTTTAAAAGAATTAAGTGATTTATTTCAGGCTTTTATTAAAATCGTTCGTAATCATCGAAAGCTATTGGAAAAAAATTAAAACATTTAAAAGACTTCTACCCAGAAAGAACTCACTGTTTGGAAAAAGTTTTAGTAGTCCTAATACTTTTAATATGTAGCGATAGTTCAGCGAAACTCCAAGCGTTAAATCTTCTCACGCCATTAACTTGTGGTCATAGCAGTATCCTACTTGAGTTAGACGTATTTGCGAAGACCGGGGATAGTGATTACTGCTCCACAGTTCATAAATAGAACGACAACTTTGCCGCAGATTTCCAGAAGAGGGAAGATTGGATGTAAAAAAGTCCCTTAAAAGGGATTGAGCTGACGATCTATGTGTACTGATGGTTCGAAGATGGATGAGGGCACAGGAGCAGGCATCTTCTCTAAAGAGCTTTCGACGAAGCTTTCATTCCGTCTTCCCGGTTGGGGTAGCGTTTTTCAAGCAGAGATATACGCAGTCTGGCAAGCGTCTAGACTTATTGGCAACTAGGACGTAAGTCCAAGGAACATTGTAATTCTTGTCGATAATCAGGCTGCCATTAAACCTCTGTCATCGCATACCATAAAGAATAAACTGAGCCATAACACGACGCTAGCGCTCAATCGTATCCATCACCACTCCATAACCCTCTGCTGGATAACTGAGTGACCAGCTGTTCCCGGTAATGAGGCGGCGGACGAGTGCGCCAGGAACGGCTCTGCGCTGCTCTGGCAGCTAACCTTGCGGTTACGGACATGCGAAGAGCATTACAGGACGACATATCGCAAACCAGTGATGCAGCTAGAGCTCTGGCGGAAAGACAATTGGACAGGGTGTCTGGTTGTCGCATCTCCTGAGCACTCTGGCCGAGATATGATTCAAAGCGAACATCTGAACTCCTACGCTTCCATAAAAATAGGACTAGGATGGTGGTTGGCGTTGTTTCGGGGCATTGCACCACAGGCAATATGGCTGAGAGGTTGCACGTTCCCCATCACGATTTCTGACGCGGCTGTGGGAATGAGGAGGAGACAGAAGGCTTCCAACTCCTGCTATGTGACTGCTCGGCGCTTCTTAGAAGACGAACTCAGTTTCGTTTAGGATCTACGTAGTCTAGCCTATGTGCCCATAGCGTATCTGGCTGCTTTCCTGGAATCCTCAAAATGTTTCCGCAATGTGAGATTTAGGCCTAGGTTATTCGCCTACATTTGGGATGTCTTTAACAGTTTTTGATTCTTCTCCATAATCCCTCCCTTTCTCCAATTCCTGTTCTTCCTTTCTTCAAATTAGGCAACACAATGGACCTCATAATGTCTGGGTGATCTCAGTCACTATCTGAGCTGACTTTACAGCCTAACCAAAAATACTGATACATTAAAAAAAATCTATTTATAGGACTTTGACATTTGATGTTTTTATACAAATAAAAATTTATTTACCTCTTGGTAGAAATCCATGTTTCCGAAATAACTCTTGAATGTTCAATTGTTATCATTCTGCGGCGAAACATTTAGAAAAAATCCAGTTATTATTGATCTGCAAGATGTACCGATATGGCCACAGATGGATTAATTCAAGAAGATTATTATCTGAAAAAAACCTTGGCATATTTAAGATCAAGGATAGACCGCCACTGTTGCATGACATCAAGGAGAGTTCTGTGCCCAACTAGCCTTCCTCATATCTGGCTGTGTCTCAAGGATATGTGGGAAAACATATACATACCTAAGTGAAAACACTTCACAAACTCGTCTAAAGAATATTTTCTCTAGGTTGCTAACCTTTTTTTTCCCTCAGTCATTACCTTACCAAACTGCACTCGTTTATCAATTTGCTAAACGTATTTATGGGAAACTCTTACCCAATTTCTCGCATAGCTTTTAATTTCATACTGTGCCATCTATTCAAAAAATTCATTCATGGGTGAGACTTTTATAGAAAATTCGGAATTTCATGCTAAAATTTTAATTTATCTGAAACAAAAGCAAAAGTGTCCAAAATTCACATTTTACTTTTTAGATTGTTAGAGACACAATGTGTATTACTTTATTAAGACAGAAATAAAATCTCGAAAAATAGGGTTGGGTACAGGGAGTTTGTTTAGACAGACTGTCATGGCAAAAATCAAGCAACTTGTTACCAATTTCTTTTGTTTTTGGCCAAACAAAAATAATATAAATATGAAAGCCTGCTGCAAAAATGCACATAAATTTCATTCTTTATATATAAGGGGGGCGGGGCGGAAGAGTGCGGTCTGTCATTTAGAGTGTAAGGTAAAATATTTTTGCCATCCTGTAAGCGTTCACAGTGTCATTGTGAATTATGACAACTCATGAAATGAAACTCATAAGAAATATCCATCGGAAATAAACTGACAAAAATATTTACCAAAGAAATACAAAATATTTTATTTATTTTGACACAGCAAAATTTTTGATTTTGGGCTTCATTTTCTGCTCGAAGCTTAAAGCTGTTTAAAGCGCAATCAAATACTTAGGGGGAGTGTCAAATAAACAGACCAGAAGTTTATCAGAAAATATATAATCGAAAAGTACATACATAAGGAATGACAACATGTGGGACTCACACCGCCTAGCCATGAGGAACAACAAAGCAGCCGGTGCTGATGGACCGCCTGCTGAGCTGTTTAAGGCTGGTGGCGACGAGCTGATAGGGTGCATGGAAGCTCAGTGTCCTTTGTCCTACATTGAAGAAGGGTGACCCGACGATATTCGTCTTTGAAGAATGACATTGAGCTGCACCAACGAACCTCTCCGAACATTTCAATACCGTTCGAGGTTTCAGAAAAGGCGACCCTCTATCATGGTCAAGGAATTTACGTACCTTGGCAGCGCCGTTAACACAGAAAATGACATCAGCCTGGAGATAAAACGAAGAATCACATTTGCCAATAGGTTTTACTATGGTCTCAGTAAGCAGATGTGCACCAGAGACCTCTCTCGAACAATAAAAATAACACTCTACAAGACGGTCATCTTCCCCTAGCTCTTATACGGATGCAGCTGCTCTTGGGTTGTGACGAACACGACTCCGATGAAAAGATCAAGTGGAGGAGAACCTATCCTCTCTTGGTATTTCTAATTGGAGAAGGCGTGCGCAAGGCAGAGGCGCCTGGCGAGAGCTGCTGAGGTCGGTCGTAACCCGAGAGCGGGTTGTCATGGCCACACGATGACGATGATGACATACATAATGAAAAAATTCAATACTTTTGTGAAAGGCTTACGCTTAACCACTTTTCTCCATTATCGGTTCAAAGCGGTTCAGCTTCGGGGATTCAACAACATAATTAAAAACTCAAAATAGTTGTGGAATTTTTTAACACTGCTGAGTCCCATCCGAGGAGCACAAAAGTCATTAAGTGTCCAGAATATATCAGTAACTAAAACCATTGACAAATGGGCTGGCGATTAGTTGGAGTAACGGAGTCAGATTCCGGGGAGTTAGTTCTGCCAAAATAACCTAACAAGCACAACGAGTATTGTAACTATTTTATCTGCATATATACATAGTATATAAGAGTCCACCATATACATATATACATACATTGATATATATGTATGTACAAGAAAAGGAACAAAAACCACATGGCCAACGATAGGAGAACAAATTTTATGCAGGAAACTTTATTTTTTCGTTGTTGTTGTTGTGTTTCTTGTCAACGCTTGAGTTGTTGTTGTTGTTTTTGTTGGTGGAGATACAACTGTGATAACTGATATTGCTCGGTTGTATGTGGGATGCGTGGAACTAACCAGAGTAAACAAACGGGTTGACGAACCCAACTTTGATCCGAACGAATAGTAGATGCACTTGCGAGAACTTTTATTTTTGAAGTCAGAATATAGCTTAGTTATATAGGGTGGGATATCTGCTGGTGTGGCCTAATGGCCGAGAGGATGCATGACTTCTGGGGTGATATAATGCATTATTAGAAGGCGAACTCAGTATCTGGGTAAACCATTCTTTGAAGACCTGGGTAGTCTGGCAAATGAGGACACTTTTGTCGAGTCCTCAAAATGGTTCTGCAAGGAAAGGGCCTTAGGTTAATAGGAATGCCTACCAGATGGTTTGAACCTCGAAATAATATTCCTCTATCACTTTCTTTAATTGGCGGTATAATATACATTAGTTTTTTAGACAGTAACTGCGAACTCTTCTTATGTCCTCGGGTTTACTCTTTTATGTTTATAAAAAAATATATGTGAGGGAGCAGGGTTCTGATAGTAAGTTATAAGCTCAAAGTCAGTCCTGACAACTCTGCTCAAAAGAATCATTTCTGGCCATTCTCAAGTGAATGGCGATCAGAGACTTCTGCGAACGGCTCCATCCTCTAGTAACTGGGAATAATATAGACTCACTGGCTCACGGACTCTGAGCTGCTGAGTGGGGATTCGAGATCTAAAAAACTATTTTCGGACTTATCCCTAGAACCCTGATGTGTTCAGGTTTTGGGTATCTTGTATCGGCTCAAAAAAAACAAAAGTAAATAATACGATAAAAATAAACAAACTTTCGATTGCTAAGATACTCTTCCCTCGCAAGGGTATTGAATATAAAAGACCCAGCAGCAGTGGCGGCAACAAACAGCAGCAAACAACTAAAAAAAAAGGCGAAAAAAAGTGTTGCCTACCCTCGGGCTTGGGGCAGGATACTGGAAAAGTGAGGCGGGGCGGAATGTAAGGGGGTATGTACAAATCATGCAAGCCAATGCTTGTCCGTCAGAAAGTCGGAAAGTCAGTTCCATATCCGTTCTTTTTTTATTGTCCCCCGAACGAGTAGTGGTTGTTGTTGCTTTTGTTTTGTAGCTCCATGTGCCACCTATGCATGAATTTTGGTCTAAAATTTTGACACAATTTTTGATGAATGTCGAAAGCTGAAACATCAGCAAAAACATAAAGGCAGCGCTAAAGAGGGATTGAGCAAAGCGGCGGGGGAGTGGACAAAGATAAACAAACAAAATGAAACTTGGCGTTGGTAAACAAACCAAAAAACCCAAAAACCAAAAAACCGAAAAACCGTAAAACTCGGCAACTCTGGTACTGTGACTGGACTGTGATGTCGAGGATGTCGAGGATGTTGGGTTGCTGGATTGCTGGAATGTCGGGATGTCGGGAAGCGACCAAGCGAACGACTGCGGCTTTGGCCAGTACACCGGAAACCCGCATCAACGCAAATGTCATTTGATGGATAAGTTTTGAGCCGCTTGGGTATTTTGTGTTTTGGTTCGCATTTTTTATTTTTTTCCACATTTATATATTTTATTATTGTTGATGGTAAGGCCAAGGACAACGAGCTCAAACGGGATAACCATGTTTTATATTTAATTATTCATGAGGCAAACCGAGGCGTTGGCATTGCTTAGCCGGGGGTGATGGGGATGGCGTGGCGGGTTGGTGTTACTAAGTTTTACAGTTGCCATTGGCAGGGCCGTCCTATAATGCTGTTCACTGTCCAGTCCAGAGCACTCGGCTTTTTGATTAATGAAGCAGCTGAGACAACATCAGCAATCAAATTAATTTCAGTTACATGAGCGGATTACACAAAAAACTACAGAGCGACAGGACGACAAAGGACAACAAAGAGCTCGGCCCGAAATGCTCGGACCGGAAATGAGCAAACGTTTTTCACAACTTAATGAAGTAATTTAAAATAATTATCGATGCTAATTTAATGAGCTGTGCAAATGCTATGACGCATTTTGCCAAAATATGAAAAATGATGTTAAAAATTTTAATTGATGAAAGCAACG